>JAOVYX010015122.1:0-29182 GCA_035668315.1 Drosera spatulata
CCCCCCCCCCCCCCCCCCCCCCCCCCCCCCCCCCCCCCCCCCCCCCCCCCCCCCCCCCCCCCCCCCCCAACACTGAAACAAAAACAAACCACATTTTAACAGGAAATGATTATCAAGCCATCTTTGTTACATGCATCAACAAATAGGAATATTAATCTCTATGCATTTAGACCACAATAGTAGAGGAAGCTCATATCCGTGGTGGTCTAGACAAGAAACACAGAAAGGAAGGTACATGAAATTATAGACATAAATTGTCATACCTCAAAAAGAATCCACCAATTGTGATCTCTGTTAGATTCTGGGAGTTTTCACCATCAAAAACACTTGCCTGTAAGATGACAAGAAAGATAAAGACTACCAGAATATCTGAGACAACCAAGCCAATATCATGGAGACTCATAAAATCGAAAGTCATAATACTTTTAAGACAAAGCTTCCACGGTGACAAATTTTCAACTGCCATGGATGAGAACTTTGGTAAGATTTTTAATGAGACTCCCATTAAATAGAGTGAAATTCATTTTGAAGGCTATATAAAATAAAGTAGCTTGAAGGCTAGAACTACATCGTTCACATAATTCACTGATCCGCAAGTTGACGAGATAACTTGATAAATTTTCCAATAACTCCTCTTCTAAAAGTTATAAATTCTAACTATCTGCCCTATTTCCCATCTACAGAAGAAAAAGTCAAACCGCAAGCCGAGAAAAATCTTTGACAATCCAAATACACTCGAGATGCAACAAAAATCAAGCTAAATGAATTAACTGGACGAGTGGAGGACTAAAGTTCAGTACCCGAGAAAGGTAGAGTGACTGCATCAAAAGATCAAGCCGGAACTCTGCAAAAGGGATGAACCAATGGGAAAGTACTCGAAAGCATGCTAAATTCAAACATGTCATGAAGTAACAACAGTAGTTGTCCTTATCTAAATTCTGAACAACGAAATAAAATCCAGCTAACACCTTTGCATAAGCAGATAGGAGTGGAATAAGAGATGTCATATTTTCAAATGAACTAACCCGTATCTCTAACGCAGAAGAATATGTGGTCCACAATAACGGATACCATAGAACATCCAGCTGCTTCGGTGGATTGCTATGAGGGAACAAGAAAGAGAGCATCACTTAAACATTGTCTACAAGACAAGCAAACACATAATTGACTAAAAGATAAGGATAGAGCTGAAAGGTCATATGGAACCTGCAGTGACTTTGGATCTACATCTCCTCTATTCAGACAAACATAAAGACCAGTGAGGAAACGAAGAAGAGCACGCAATCCTGCACACATTATTTTACAGCTAACAATCAGCAAAATTATTCCTCATAGCAAGCAAGAGAGACAATCCTCGCAACTCTAACCTGGTTCACTAAAAGCAGGACATACAGCTTCAGTGATATGAAGTCGAACCTCAAGCCCAAGAGGGTCATTGAGCCCAGTCCTCTTCACTGTGATCTGACGGTCAATACCAACCCAGGGAAAGAACAGAAAGATAATTAGGACTAATAGTAGAAATTTCTCACAATGGATTTAAAAAGAAAAAAAAGAAAAAAGGATCGCTGCAAATATCATTCTTTCTAAGAGTAACAGATCCATAGAACGAAGTGAGGCAAAAAGAAAGAAATAAGACTTACATAAGCTTGTCCAGATATTCCTTCCAGAAACCGCTCTCCGCCAAAGAAAACCCGTTTTGCGCCATCAGCATCTCTCTTGCTTGCTCCTTCTTGAGCATGAGACAGACGACCATCCAGAAACATGTCTGGATGAGGAAGAAGATCAACGGATAAAGTCTCCCATTCAAGTTTCTGGTGGAAAAACAGACAAAGTTGGAATATAACGCCACCATTATTAGTCAAAATACTCAGAAACTGATAGTAAAACGCTCTTGCTTCATGTTAAGAATTTAGTTTCATAATTCATTACCCTGAGAAGTTTATTTAATACTACATTCTAACCAAGTGGTATACTCCATCCATCCCATTCAAATTGCAACGATTTGACCCGACACGATAATTTATGTGTGTGTTGAATTAATAAGAAATGAGAACTTTGCTTTTGTAAATGTGTGAGATAAAGGAGTGAGGAAAGGAAGAAAGAAAAATGGTGATGTATGAGTTGATGTAATATAAAGTAGAGATATTTTGGTATATTTGTGTGAAAAAAAATTGTTAAATATGGAAATGTTGTAATTTGAATAGAACACCCCAAAAAGAAAAGTGTTGCAATTTGAATGAGACGGAAGGAGTACATAAGATGCAGAGGATACTTGTTAGCAAAGAAACCCACCACCATAGGTATGCATGCTAGTTACAAGTTCAATACTGGTTAAGAAAAAGGGCTGTAATGTTGAAGTGTAAGCAAGCAGACAATTACTTTGAAGACATATATGAACTGCTTATTGGTGGAGAAATCCCTCGCTTCCTTCAGATTAACAACCTGTCAGCAAAAGGTTGATTAGTGATACTGGATTCAGAAAACAAACATCCTGAGGAATTTAAAGAAACTCAGTAACTGACCTCCCAATTCTCATTTGTCGTATACAGTAAAAGATTTCTTATGGTAATAGATGCCATGGGAGGGGTCCTAGAAAAAGAAAGATAGTGGAAAAAGTAAATAAGACATAAGGATTCTCGTTTCACAATGTCTTCCCCAAATGTTAACACAAATGTCACTGACACTGCAACAACATGCAATGTACTGTAGAATATAGTCCAATATCTTAACATGCCAAAAGAAGTTGCTAGACAAATATGTCTCTTTTACAGTCCCCAAAGGTCTATTACGATCTCCGATTTTCCTTACTAGCGGGTGAATGGCACGTGTTGACAAGATGTCAACATTTACTTGCCCACTACATGTTCCGACCATTGCTTGTCCACTACATGTTAAAAACATCAAAATAGCAAAATGAGTTGCAAATAAATCATCTGAAATACATTTATCTTGATGAAGAATCTACAGCTCTTATGTTAAGTTACAACTTCAATCCTCCACTATCAGTAGTCCAAAGAGCAGATTCTGCACATCATCTGTTTTTCTGACTGTAAAACACTCATTTCGCTGACTGCAAAACACTCATTTTTCATAGTTCATTGACTGTTCCCACTTATATGACGCGATTTTCAAGCATTATAAACAGAAAAGTGTTAAAGGGCATCAGTTTTTGTTTTTTTTTTCTTTTAAGTTAATTGAATGCAGTAAAAAGATTTTTTTTTATACAAATAAAAAGAAAAGAGAGATGAAAGATGGAATTCCAATTGCATTACAGTAAGCAAGGGAGAGATGAGAGAAAAAGAAAAAAAATTATCAGACAAAATTGCCTTACCATGTAGATCCACCTTCAGAACGAGCACCTCCTCTTGTTTCAAGCAAGAGGTTGACAGTTTGCACTTCTAAAGTCATTCCATCTGCTATCTGATGCAGTATGTGTCATTAGGTGAAGCAAATAGTTGCACAAAACAAATTCACATGGAATATGTGAATCTGCTGTCAGACATGCTGATTGTACTTATGAGGCAAATGGGGGCTTTTCTTCTCCTCTCTTCTTTTGTTTCCCTTTTTCTTTTTTCTTTCTCTTTTTTTGCCATTTTATTTCTTTTGTTTCTCTTCTTCTTCTTCTTCTTCTTCTTCTTCTTCTTCTTCTTCTTCTTCTTCTTCTTCTTCTTCTTCTTCTTCTTTTTTTTTTTGGTTGGGGGGCGTGGGGGGGTGTTGGGGGGCACATCACAATATCATAAAACAACTAGAAAGGAATCAAGGATACTTAAAGGACGTTATAACATTGTGTATGAAAGAAGAGAATTAAATCAAGAGAGCAAGGGAAAGACGGTGTTTAAATGATTTTAATCTCAACTTGTGCCTTTAAATCTAAATTGAATTCATGACAACTGATTTCATCCCAGCTCCAAGAAATTCAAATCATCAAAGGACAAGAAGCAAACCTTATCGGCAAATCCATACCCACTGCTTTTTCCTCCACTGCCATTGGACTGAGTACTGCAAACAATATCCAGGAAAATGAGAAATCTTGCTAAGAAAAAAAACCATGTAGCACCTAATCAGATCAAACTTAAAAACCTAACATGAAAAGAACAATGCGAAAGAAGGGATCTAAGAGCAGAGAAAAAAACCACCTTGTACTCGGACAGGCTTCTGGATCCGAATTCTCTTCCAGAACCAAATCCAACCGGTCTATTTGCACAACCACCGGCTCTATTTGCACATTGCTCACAGAAGGCAGCTAAAACACAAGAGCATTGACAAAATTTAGGATAACAGAAAGAACTAGCCAACAAATAAAAAGGCAAGAATACTCAAAAGCTTAGGCGGCTTTATTTAGCACAAATTGGATCAAAACTGCACTAAAATCATTAACCGTATCCCTCATTTTTAGAATGTTTTCAATATTTTGAGAGCATACGCTCCCTTGTTATCCTCTTCTTGAAACCAATAACAAAACCCAGCTCTACTGTCTGAAATATGCTTTATTCTGAATCAGGATAATCTCTTTAAGCTTCCCCCAACTGAATATACAGTCAATTCCTTATAGTAAGCAAAACAGTCAGCTTTTAGTTAACACTTAAGCTAACACAGGGCATAAACTCAGCTCACCACAATCACTAGTTTCCCAACTTTCGCACTAGCAACATTCAGCGCAGGTGGCAGTCCAACACTCGAATGTAAAGCATCACCATCAATATCTGCAGAAACCACAATCACAAATCACACCCTCTAATTTCAACCAAACAACAATCGCAAACAACAATCACATATCACAATTTGATATCAATTCAACTTAACCAATGTCAAAGTCTCCTGTATCGAGCTTTAGAGACAGAAGGATATTAACACTTCCATCTCACAACCCAAGAGATCATTTGCATCAAGAATGGATCCTATGATCATTACATCTTGAACATAAAAGTCAAATCTACAACTCAAACAGATCCTCTAGAAATCGACAATTTTATCGTGACTTTCGTTGTTGACATGACATCAGCCTCTACTTTGGTGCCAACTTTCTGATTACTTATATGAACCTAGGCCTACTCGATGAAATGCCAAATGCCATATCACTAGATCTCTAATTCAAGCTCGTCCTCCATAAATCTACGATATCATTATGGCTTCAGTTGTTGACATCACATCAACCTCTGCTCCGATGCCAACTTCTTAACCAAGATGATCATCATCAAGACAAGATCTTGCCATAAACTTGTATGCTAGTTTCTCATTAGTTCTATGAACCTAGAAAACAGTCCTAGAAGACGAAGCGATGAGATTCCATGTTTCATGAATCATTAGATTGCGAGAACTACAATCCACATCGACTCGGATCACCACACACATACCACAATTCTCCAACACCTAAGCTTCCAATCATCAAATCAAAACCCTAGTCAAATCATCCACACACAATTCGCAACAAATATCCATCGCGCTCACCGAGATTGGAGAGCTGAACAGTGCGTCCCTGCAACTTGAACTGATCTCTAGTAAACGACCTCAGCCAATACTTCAACGTCGATTCCAGCGCCCTCGCCAGTATCGACTCCATCGACACCACCACTACACACACTCCCTCTCCTAACTCCGATCGCCGTTCACCTGATTCTGCTACTAATCAGCGGCCCACAATGATCTTATCGTCGGCGGCGGCGGTGATTGGGGGCATGAGAGTCGGAGGAGGAGTTTGGGGGGGGGGGGGGTTGCGGTGGCACGTGAGGTGGAGTGGGAGGAAACGACGGCGTTTGAATGGGGAAGGAAAGTGAACCGAGATCGGAGACAGTGGACGGACGGTGGAGTGGAATGAGGAGGAATGGCTGCGAGATCTGAACACTGAGTATAATGATGAGATTGTACCAAATCCATTCTAAACTGCTTCCGTACCAATTTAATGGAAATGTGTTGAATTAATTATGAATAATAATTATTTTTGTGAATGTATGAGGTAAAAAAATAAGAAAAAAAAAGTGAAATGATAATGGATTGATTGATGAGATATAAAATATGGATAGTTTAATATTTTTATATAAAAAAATTAATAAATTAAGAAATATTGTAATTTGAATAGGACGACTCAAAAAAAGTATTGCAATTTGAATAGGATAAAGGGAATATGTAATTTATTTGTGTGTGAAAAAAAGTGTGAAAAAAAAAAGAAATGATGAATGAATTGATATGATATAAAAATTAAAATTAAAATAATTTAATAATTTTATATGATAAAAAATTTTAAATATAAAAATATTTAATTTATCATAAAACGATAATATAATGAGATTGTACCATATCCACCATTGTAGTAACACCTCTGTCCCATAGAACAAACAACCTATGTCAACACAACATGCAGTTTATCTCGATTTTTGTGTTAACAATATAACAAAATTATATTAATGATTTATGATTGAAGTTTATAACTTAAATAATCATTAATATTTTTAAATTATTTAATAAATATTTATATTTCATCATATTACAACGTAAGTTAAACCTTACATCGACAAATAAATATAATCAAAATATTATTTTTATATTCAGATTGATGAAGTAAAAGATTTTTTCTGTCATCACGATAAGACATAAGTGTAAGTTAAATTATCGTTAGTTCTAGACGATGAACTTGAATAAAATGATATTTGATCATTTTATAAAAAGGTGCTAATCACCTCTCAAATGATGCATCGCTTTCACTATCCTCCTTGATTTGTGCAGGAGATGAGATATAGTAATTTTCTTTTACAAATGAAAATTAAAGTTTATCTGATGAACTCCCCCGTGTTTGTTATGCCACGGAGCGAATACACTGTTGAACTACTACTAGTATAAATTGTCAACTGTTCATACAGAGGTAATATGCATGTGTCAAACCATTATGATGTTTTTAAGATAAAAAGCTTATATGAGATCAAATGTTTCTTATAAGATGGTCTGAAGAAGTTGCCTAACTGCATTTGAAGGAGTTGGGGGAGATCCAATTTTTCTTATTGAACACACTTTCGATGATTAGATCTAAAGCCATGATACGATAGCTTTAATGATTAAGAATAATAGCACTAGTGGATACTTACATAAGTGGTCAAATATTCCTCGTTGATTAATCATATTTTTTTAATCCAAAATAATTATAATAGATTGATTATGGATATTTATCGAGATGAAATTTGATTCGTATCACGTGACGATCAAACATCATTTTTAAAAAATTACCATAGAATACAAATGATAATTTAATTTATGTATTACAATCTGACGTCGATGACATAATGTTTTAGTATCGTTAAGACGTAAAATAAGACTCTTTAAAATACGTATTAAATAATATAAAAAATAAAAATATTATAACCATTTTGAGATGAAAGAATATTATTTACTTTTAAAAAAACATGGATCCCGATTGTAGTTTTGGGGTGCTGTACCACACAAAAGAAAAACACATTTTAAAAGAAATAAGTTTTAAAAGTTTGAAAAAAAAACTATAACCCTAAGAAAAAAGTAAAAAAAAACCCTAAGAAAAAGCTAAATAAAAACCCCAATATAAAAGATTAACCTCATAAGAAACGCACCTAAAATATAAAAACACAAACAAATCCGATCCTAAAACATCAAATCAATATGAATCATTGGATTGAAACTCCAATCGTCCACATTGAGTAGGGGATCCGATTTGTGTTTGGAATTGTTTCATGGATGCGAACCACTTTCTCTTCCAAAAAAATTATATTTAACCCGTTTGAATTATTGAGTCATGATAAACTATCCTTATTAAATTTAAAAATAAATATGATTTTATCATATAATCATATTGGAAGAAATTCATAAAAGAATCAATTATATATTTTTAAAACTTAAAAACGTGATATGTCACTGTGAAATAATTTAATAGGATTGTGTGCTCTTTTCTCTTCTTTATATAACAAATGTAAAACTATATTAATCGCGTATTGATCAAACCCGCGGTAAACGCTGTTATTGTGTTTGGTTTTTGCCTCTATGTTTGATCTCTTGAACCTAAATCTAGCCGTTCCCGTAAGGGTACACTTTACTTCAACACCGGCTCTGATTAAGGCCCAATCGAAGCAAACCTAAAGTTTCACATGGTCTTGGAGATGTTAAGGAAAATCATACCAATGAGCTTCTCACAACACGAACTCGAACTCGAACTCAGTCAATATGAATGCAAAATGTAATCTCGATGAGTCATTAGCATAGTACTGTCACGTTCACATCCATAATATAACATATCAATTTGATACATTCCATAGAAATTCAGCTTCATTTTGATCATAATGGCTCAAGGCTTGTTCGTTTAACGATATTTACATTATCGATTGGCAGTAGCTTAAGGTAAGTATCACTTGAAAGGAAAACTTATTAATCTACTTGCAGATTCATAAACGACGTATCATAAGAATCATGATCGTTCGTTTCCAAGAGGGTGCCACATTTACCATCATATTACCTTATACTCTCTTCGTTCGCATACTAAGGTAGCAAATCCTCGAAAACTACAGTGTCGCGAATGACATTCCTTTTCGGACTCCAATATTTCTACTAATCTTCCATCAACGTTAACTCTTTACCAAATAAGTCTATAATCACCATTTTCACCAATATTCTCACCAATGCAGAGTATAGTTCCTCTCCTTGAATACTAAGCAAAAAAGACAGGAAAAAACATGTAACACATCAATTTTATTCTAAGTCCAAAGTCTCAATCTCTCAAACAAACACATCCTTTTTTTCATAAGAAAAGAAGCAAAGAATTACAAGAACACAAAAAGGCCTTCATGTTAAGCAAAGTTAGGTAAAAGACAGCAACTTTGAACTACAACCTTCACCTCATTAAGCACAGCCTTTCCTCATGTTATTTGCCCATATGAACATGTAACAATAAGCGACAAACGGAGGATCTCGAACGAGCTTGTTGGTTTGAGGCTGTTGTGGTCCTTGATCGTCGTGCATTGAGATAATGCAGCTTCATATATCGCCGAGCTTGAGGCATGTCACGGTGCTGCCAACGAAGGGTGTGAAGGAGTTTATTAAGGTGAAGGCGGGCACGAGGAAGGTGTCGTATATGATGGTGTTGTATTCGTTCTTGTTCTTGGCGTTTCTTCTGAGGTTTATCTGCGTCTTGATGGCTGTGGAAACCACTGATGGAGAGAACAAGTGCTCTACCATAGGTAATGTAGCATTCAAGTTCATACTTCTGCGCCTTGTATTCGTCAGGATATCGGCTTTCCTAGCAACGGTAGTACTATAACATGTTAATCAAACATACTCCGAGATAACTTTGACCGAGTGTGTCGAAAACTCCCATTTAAAACGGCGTATAACACATTAAAGTAGACAAAAGTTGACAACAGCAATAAGGATATAACACCTTCCTGATTACTAAGCAGAGATGAGTGGCTATGTTATATGCCAATATGATCTGGTTGTTTTGACGGAATGCATTTTTACTTATTACTTTGTGTCTTCGGTTCCTCATTTTTTCTTATATAAACAACTTCTGTAAATCTCGCTATTAATATGAGGGTCAATGAGGTCAGGACTCATAGTATAGGCCATGATAGAGGACTTACCAAAATACAGATGATATTACTAGGCTTCTATTCATGGAAGAGTGTGTTGCTCGACGATATGGTTAGGGACTTACACGCTTGATTGAGAATTTTCACCGACAGGATGCTTGGGGAAGAGGCTCGGACCAAGAATCCTCCGACGAAGGCATGATTCCAGTGTAATGTTCCTGCATATGTACTGTCTTCACTTTTGATATCACCTTGTTCATCTGGCTAGAGTATATCTGAAACTGGTTTTTCTCCCCTGTGTGGATGGAAAAGGTACCAGAAGTCATATATCAAGTACTTGAAGAACCGAATTCTGCAAATGAGATCAAACCAGATCCTGATGTACCTCAGTCTTTAGAAGAGTTTGCCACTCAAATGAAGGAAACAAGACCTGATGCAAAAACATTCGCCATCGAACTGAAATCTATGGTAACATATTGTTTTCATATTGTCAGAAATCAATGAAAAACAAAAAGCATGTCGTCTGACCATATTCCTTTAACTTAATGTTAGATAAACTTCCTCGAAGAGAGAACAAGAACAGCCAAGATACAAGAGTACTTATACCGGCACGTAGCGTCAAACAGCATACCAAAGCAGCTCCACTGCCTGTCTCTAAGACTAGCCAACGAGCATACCACGAACGCAGCAGCACGGCTCCAGCTTCCCTCCGCAGAACAAGTCCCGTACCTTGTAGACAACTCCTTCTACCACTTCGTCCTCGCCTCAGACAATGTACTTGCAACCTCAGTCGTTGCAGCATCATTAGTTCAGAGCTCACTCCAGCAACAGAAAATCGTTCTTCATATCATCACGGACAAGAAGACTTATTCTCCTATGCAGGCTTGGTTTTCCTTGCACCCTCTGACACCAGCAATTATTGAGGTGAAGGCACTGAACCATTTTGACTGGTTTGCCAGAGGAAAAGTGCCCGTCTTGGAAGCCATGGAGAAGGATCAGAAGGCGAGGGCAAAGTTCAGAGGTGGGCAAACGGCCATTTTGGCGAATAATGTTGAGAAGCCTCATATCGTTGCAGCCAAGCTCTCGGCACTTAGTCCCAAGTATAACTCATTGATGAATCACATAAGGATCTATCTACCAGAGGTGAGAAAGTTCAGAAGGATCAATTTCGAATAAGCTATCATCCGGTACTAAAAATTCTTGATTTTGGTTTTGCAGCTGTTTCCAAGCCTCAACAAGGTAGTATTCCTCGACGATGACATTGTAGTACAGACGGACTTGACACGTCTGTGGGAGATCGATATGAAGGGAAAAGTTAACGGAGCGGTTCAGACATGTAGAGGAGATGACAAGTTTGTGATGTCCAAGAGATTCAAGAACTACCTGAACTTTTCACATCATTTGATATCGAAGAACTTTGATCCGGAGGAATGTGCATGGGCTTATGGCATGAATATCTTCGACCTCTATGCATGGAGAAGAACAAACATTAGCCAGACCTATCACCATTGGCTCCAGCAGGTAAATATTGATAGCCATCCTCTTTCCATCACCAAGGCGGAGAAGTTTTAGCAAACTGAACATCTTCGGAACAAGTTAAAACACCTGCTTATCCAAGTGTTGGCATAATTCTTACCACGAGAACTGATTATTAAGGTCGGAATAAAATTCTCGTGTGCATAATTCTTACCACAAGAACTGATTATTAAGGTCGGAATAAAATTCTCGTGTTTTCTATCACAAAGTTTGAACTTTTGACAGATTGGTTCGTTCGCTATGATAATAATAGATGACTAGAGATCATGAACTTGAATACTACGAAGCTCATATATAGAGTACTTGGTATGAGATAGACCACTGGCGCGTCCCCACTGTGAAGCAAAGTGGACACAATGTAAACTGAAATTAAGCTATAGAAGCTTCGGCTTTTATAGAGTTGGTCCTTGCACAATGATAATATTTCCCTCGTCCCACAATTTTTGCAACAAATTGACTTGGGGTTTTTCATCTTACTTGCAGAACTTGAAATCAGACCTTAGCTTATGGCAGTTAGGAACTTTACCTCCAGGACTAATAGCGTTTCACAGTCACGTCCACACGATCGATCCATTCTGGCACATGCTGGGTCTCGGCTATCAGGAGAACACGAGCTTTGCAGATGCTGAAAATGCCGGTGTCATCCATTTCAATGGGAGGGCAAAGCCATGGCTTGCTATAGCATTCCCGCAGTTACGGCCATTATGGGCTAAATATGTGAACTTCTCCGATAAGTTCATCAAGGGCTGTCATCTGAGGGCAGCATAGGTTGTGCATTGCGGCCGACTCAGTTTAACTGCGAAGGTATATGCTTGTAGATGAGAAGACAACGTCCGGTTCCACAAACCCGAGCACCTGCAAAGGGAAATTAGAAATTCAGTGAGTTATGGTTCCCGAGATGGAATCTTCTCCTCAATCAAAAGCAGGTCCATGAATTTGCACATCCTCTTATGTACAATATAGATATTACACCCTCCATCCATTTTAGATCGACAAGAGACAACATGTATGGATGAAGAGCTCTCATGTGACACAGGAATCACGAACGCCTACATCAAGGTTTTCATAACATAACAGAAACTAATGATTTGGAGCCACCCGATGAAAACAAAACATTAGTTAAAACATTAATAAGATGTACAAATTCTGATGTACCAGAACAGCATATGTTCCACGAACCAACCAATTCTGGTTGGTAGAATTCATCTAACAAAAACTAGCACTGTCAAAGAACAAATGACAATGTAAAGGCAATACATTTCCGGCATTACAAGCGACAATCATGCCTCGCAAAAACACAGAAAGCAACAGCCACTATGCCACAGGCGGACGTAGCACGTGATCCTGCGATGTGTCGACCACTGCAGGAGGCAGGAACTGCCACATGGCCACACCCGGGTAGCTGACAAATGGCACCAACTTGCTTCCTGCAGGCGGAGGTTGAGCAGCGAAGGCAGCTGGGATGGCCGGTGGTGGAGTCAGGAAACTAGGTTGAGTGTTTATAGACTTCAGTTGTAGCTCCAGCTTTTCCTTTTCGGCCTTCAGCCTCTGCTTCTCATCTCGAAGCTCGATCTTCTCGGCCTACATGAGAAGATGAACTCTGATAATCAAGGCCAGTCACAAAGATATCTGAATGCAGTATCATACATCCAAACTTAAAAGTCGAAACTATAGCCAAAACATGAGAGGAGTAAAGAGCGTCCTCGACGGCTCTGACACACTTGACAACATGATACTCACATCAAGAGGGAATTGGTGACCTTGAAGAGTTAATGGTCACATACTCCAGATCGCCGGCAAAGCTTGTCCTGTGCATGTGAAATCTAATGGAAAAAGTTCAATACCTTCAACTCCTTGATTTTATCCTCGAGGCTTGAGTTTGAGTCCTTCAACTTGTGTGCTTCACTCCTTAACTGAGTCACCATGCGAACAGCGTCCATTAAAATGGCAGCTTTGTCAGTCTTGGGAGGCCTTCCAGGCTCCAGGATTGAGGCCAATTCCATGAACCTAATAAGCAAGATCATCAAAATAGGAAGAGTGTATGGAAGGATAAGGGTTCACAAGACAAGTATAGGAGAAGCATACTTGTCATTGAGTCTATCCCTACGTAGCTTCTCCCTGCAAGCTTTCGAGCTAGAAGTACCACAGGATTCAGTTCTTCCCCTGTTGCAGGATGTCATTCATAGTTTGATCAGTTAACTAAACCATCTCCAAGAAAATTCAAACAAAGCATGGAAGCAATCCCTTCGACGACTTATGTGACAGGATATGATTGACTAAACAGCCAGAATAGTGGTTAGAAGACAGCTATATAATCTTTATATACTACACTTATAAAATCATCCAAGTGCAGCAGAATCCGAGGGAGGGAATAGAGGCAACGGTGACCGATACCCAACCTATTCAGACATCAGATACACTGATATAGCAAAACCAAATCAGACTCCTATTTTCTGCAGCTAAAGAAAAAGTGCTAACAGAATTTCCCTATGAAGAGACTAAGAGAGAGTATCAAGAATCAATTCCTTCATACATCACCAGAACAAGACAATAAAATAGTAAAATACAACCAGATATTAATAAAAAATTGGGTATAATCTCAACCATCAAGAAAAAAGAAAAACATTAAGAATTGAACCTCTTTTTCGAGTTGTTCTCGTTTGGAACCTCTGGGTCTACAAAGACGCCATCAAGCTCCACGCTGGAAAACAAAGACCATTTTGTGGTTTAGTCAGAAGCATGATGCACAATTTTTTTGGCACTCATACAAAGAAAGATTAGCGTGCTTATCAAGACGAAAGGGCAGATACCACCCAACTTGTTGCAAACCAAGAACTCTAACCAAACAGAATGATATCGCTAAGTCAAGTTCTTAAGCTAAATTTGCAGACCAATGAGTTTGAAAGATCATCACAAAACAACACGAGCTCATTGATACTCCTAAAGTTTTTCTTTCTTAATGCTCGATTCTCACAACGAATTAGAAAGTCACAGAAGCTTCTTCTTAGCTACTGTACTGGTATCAGGCAGTGCTCAACATGCTTCACACCATTCCCATTCCTCATCCCATCAAACCAAAAAGATCATAAAATATCAACAACCACCTCATCCCTTCACATAAGACTCACACATCAAGCGCCAGTTCACAATACCTCAATTTGGTTCATATTCGTGTCAATTTCACACATATATTGATGCAAGAATGAAACGTGGCTCAACGATTTGGGTGGAAACTCTCAAAAGCCTTGGGCATCAATCGACTAGGGAAGGGATAAAAGTCACAAAGACTCAAAAACAGAACTTTAAAAGAAATGTTTGAAATTAATGAGTTATTTTCTGCACTACATATGCTACTCAGACCCGCTTCACACACCGTGAGCACAATGCATACCATATACTAGTTCGTGCTATTCGCAACGCTCATCATCCGACCACTACCAGTTCCACCAAACATACCATCACATACCAATCCAACTCCAAATCCTTCCAATAACCAAACAGCCACATAAACTCCATCGAACACGAAACAACAAGCCATCGAACACCAAACCCCCAAACGACCCATCAAAATCCCCAAATCCCAAACCCAAATCCAACCAAATGGGCAATCCCCAAACCCCTCAAAAACCAAATCTTGACCCCAACCCACCAAACCCTAATCCTCCAAATCCCCAAACGACCCATCAAATTCCCAATCTCAAAACCCCAATCCAATCAAACGGGCAATCCCCGAACCCCTCAAAAATCAAATCTTGACCCCAACCCCCCAAACCCTAATCCCCCAAATTCCCAATCCCAATTCAAATCATCCAAATCCAACCCACCTCACATCATTAGCACCCAACAAGTTCCAATTGAACCCAACCGTATTGGGCCCTGAAAACTCTGCTCCGCCTACGTTGATCTCCTCGATGAACCCGTCAAGATCCAGGAACAGCCGGCCCGTGTCCGGCGACAGCATATTAGTTCCGATTACCCGAGTCGGAGGATCCGATTGGAGAGTGGGTGGATTGAGGACAAAGGGTCGCGTGGGGGTTGCGTGGTGTGGAGAATGATGAGGAGAATGAAGTGATGAGGGTACCTCGCTTGTTTTGTGTTTTAAGGGTATTTTGCTTGGTTGAAATGAAAAGGTGTGGAATTTTAATGGGAAATCTAGCCCATCATGTTAAACCCATCTAAAGGTAGTTCTCAATCAATATAAGGTCACGTGACATGAAACAAAATTTACATCGGCATATTGCGTTTCGTGTTATAAACATATCATATTTTAGGATAATGGAAATAACTTTTTTTGAAACGTGGAGTTCTGTTTAGATCATATGAGCATCATCGACAACTACACTCATTTTTTAAATATTAAAAAGAAAATTGTAATCTTCATAGTTTTACTTATGGTATATCCTTTTCGTTCTAAAAGGATTATAATTTTTTTATCAGATATGTATGACGATATAAATTTTGATCGGTATTGCGGGATCATCGAACGTTATTTTTTGAAAAAATATCGAAAAATATTAATGATAGTAAATATCATATATTATATCCGTAAACCATAAGAAAATTTAAATCGTATCGTTTAGATGCGTAACGAAATCTCTCAAGTTTTTTTTTTTTTTTTTTTGGTGACTAGGGTGTTCGGGTCAGCTCGCACGTACCTCGACTAATCCCCGGACACTGACAAGGGGGACCCAAGACCTTCAAGAAGAAGGTTGAGTCGAACACCACTAGACCAACTAGGTTGGTTGAAATCTCTCAAGTTATGTATTGAATAATGCAAGAAAAGATAAATATAACAATAATTATGGGATGAAAATAATATACATTAAGAAATAAGTTAATCCCATCAAAAATAGGATATGAAAAACAAAATGCAGAATTTTATTCATGTGGCTTGCAAACAACAAACAGTACAAATACAAGATGTGAATTTTATTCATATTTCTCAATACAGTTTTGATTTTACGCTTTAAATCAATAGCAATGGTAGCCTGTTGGCTACTACACTTCGGCAGACAAAGCAATGAAAAAAAAGGAGGGTTGTGAGTGCCGCAACAATTAGCGGGCTGTCGTTGCTGCTGGGTACTTAAGCCGTTGATATAAAGCATCAACCAAACCAGTAGTTAGCTACACATTTTCAGCCAACTGTATTCACTTGGATAAATAAAAAACAAGACAGTACAGTACAAATACTATACCCATGTCAGTTGTTACTTATCCAAATAATTCACCTGAGCACGTGACAGGAGTTCAATAGGTACAACATTCTCTCGAGTTCGATTAGCCATACGGGTTTCTAACTAACATTTCATGTCGATACAAATTGTTGCAAATGAACGTGTAGATGCCATCCAACACATACAAATTCTCGTATCCAGTATTGCTTCTTTGTCAACTATACAAACATATCACAGCTCGGCCTAAACCATAACACTAATCGCACCCCGTCTTTACTTCTTACAGGGGACGACTGCATTCCACTGATCACATCGTCGCATTAGATGGTGAGCTAATACAAGTACACAACAACTCCTGATGCAACGCTGAAGGACCTTGATCAGTTCAGCCATAACTCAGCCTTGACTCTAAAGTTCGCATGTAAGTTTGACGACGAGGGACTCCAATCTCACAAGCATTGACTCTCGCAGCGAACTTGAGCGAGCTAAGCGTCTCTCCCAAAGAGGAAGGATCAGGAGACAAGTTGACGAACATTAAGGTCTTGGAGTCACCACCAAGGCACGGCTAAGTGACCATATAGCAAGACTTGCGTTAGCCTCCACAAATCAACACAAAAAAGTTACTACAATACGACATTGAGACGAGATGGTTAATGCCTTTTACCTGAAGAAGATACGTCAACTTGGAATTTCTAAATGGAACGTGGTCTTCCTTCTTGGCGAGGGCGAATATTACATCGCTCAATGAAGACAAGCTTTTGTTGATGGCCTATTGTAAAAGGAAACAGAAATTAACAGTTCTTGAGCAAGCTGAATGAACGGAAGAAAAGGAAATTATATGATTTTGCCGATTGCTCGGGTTCATGCCCATACTTGGGTTTCCTTCAATCGATCTCCACTGGACCCGCTCTTTGAGAGGCGTTCACTGCCAGCGAGATCAATCAGGTTCAGTATACCTTGCACCTGTTGCTCGGTACACTAGAAAGCTCACATTGATACAAAAGAGTTGAATCAGAATTTATCAGAAGGCATTAGACATGAAAATGAACCAAGTGACCATATTCAAAGAAGCTAATACCTCATTAACACCGGATATTCGTAAAGTAAACACAAAATGACTTCGTGATGATTGTTCATTCATCAATGTCTTGCCAACAGCTCTGTAGAGAACCCCATGAAAGTCAGTACAACCAGTAGCTAAAATTTTATTTTACGCCGAGCAACTGGCAAAATGTATTTTCTTTGCAATTCATTACTTTTCTTGTGCCGTGTCTATGAGGTCTTTTACCTGCTCTGAGCAGCCTTATCCAACAAATAAGAAACCTCACGGCTGCTGCGAACATCAACTGTGGTAAGATCAGAGACCTGGGCATTGCGGTTCGCATCATGCTTGATGGTGTATTGTTTGCCGTTGCTATTCTCCAAACGTGATGGATCATAAAAGTGTTTGCTTGTCGACAGAAGATCTCGAATTGTTTCATTGTAAATTTCCAACATAGAGACCTATACTCATTTTAAGAAAATAAAAACAGTAACCATACTGCAAAAAAAAAAAAAAAAGAAGAAGAAGAAGAAGAAGAAGAAGAAGAAGAAGAAGAAGAAACCCCCCTTCCTCAATTCCTATTGTACCACAAGACTAATTGGTCATGTGGCACTGCCTTGAAGTACTTATGCAGACACAAATTCAATTAAGCCGATACCAAATTCGAAGGACTATCATAAGCTATAATATTCGAGCAAGTTTTAAGGGCAATGCGAAGGCGTATTCACCTGCAGGTCATATTTCCATCCTTGGGACCGAAGGGCTTCTCTAGTTTCGAATATCTGCTCCAACGAGCGAGGAATCAGTCCCTTCTCCTCGGGGTTTCCTGGTTCACCCATCATGGTAAATGTTTTACCCGAGCCAGTTTGGCCGTAGGCAAAGATGCAAACCTGGAAACATGCTCATTCTCAGCAAGCCACTCGAAGAAAACAACATATGCAGACAGGACAAACTCAACAAAGCACAGGACACCGATGATAGCCAATTTATTTCTATGGAAAGACTATTGTCCTTATGGATTACCTTATAACCGTCGAGTGCACTCTGAATAAGCTGCGAGATTTCCACAAATACCTCATCCTGAGATGCCTCGGGCTTAAACACTTTGTCAAATAAGAAAGCATGCTTTTGCCCTGGAGATGAATTCCGGAAAGGAAAAGGTTATATGCACGTAGGATCTAAAATCTAGCAAAGTGTTCTTATGAGCCAAATGATTTAAGATTTGCGAGAAATATTGTGGAAAGATACCATTTTGTGACACGTCAATTCCCCGACCCATAGCTTCCGTTGAGGTAGGATAAGTGATGGCTTTTGTTTCAGCAGTGGTTGCTTCTTCAGGTAAAAATGGTCGTACTCGACAGAAAACACGGATGTTGCCCTTGAGTTCCTGTACGAGGAAAGAGCGGCTAATTCATAAAGTTGTTATCAGACATAGATATGTTCCATAGCATGCAAGAGCAGTACCAGTATAGTGTTATGCAACTTCTTCCGCAAGTTCTCTCCCTCGACAAGTTTTGCTTCTGCCTCTGCTAGTCGATTCTGCAGGTCCTGTATAGCTTTCTTTCGCCCCTCAGATTCCAATCTGCCCTCCACTATAGTAGAATCATGAATCTACACAAAGGAAAAGAAAACAATATTAAAAAGAATACATCATGGATGCTAAGAGTGAGAGACTATAGAGTGAAAGACTACATCTGTTGAGAATCGACCAAAGAATAAAGGTTATCGCTCTATGTAGGAGATCAACGAAAACGTCAAAGCTTGCATCGTACAACATTCGACACCAACATCATCACACAATTTAGTCCTACCTGAATTTTCTTTTGTGCAACTGTTAACTCGTCCTGCAACCCCCTTATTACTTCATTCTGGGATAGGCATCTGGCCTGTCACAGAATACATACACTTCAACTATTAGTATGCCCACGCAATGTGTGGTACAATTAAGAAACATAGGAATTCATGAGAAAGAACGAACCTCGAGCTCATTCGATCTCAGTGACAGATCATCCAACTCAGATGCTAACTTTCTGGTGCATTCCTTGTGATTATCTACTTCATCCGTCAAAGCTTGTATTTGAGACGATTGGCGTTCTCGGTCGTCTCTTACCTGTTGTAGCTCCATCCTAAGGCTTCCAATTTCATTGGCTAAGGCTTCCTTTTGCTTATTGGCTTCAGCCAAGGCATCCTAAGGCCAAGAACCAAGTTTCAGGTATGAAAAAAAAATTAACAAAGTACAAACAATTAAATGGATCGCGCTACTCTTTTCATTAGGCAATTGCATAGTCATTGCAATTCCAGCTTATTAGATGTCATAACCAAATATGCAGCAGATAGCTGAGAATGAATATTTCAGTGTCCTTCCATTAATATCAGAAAGAGCAGCATCCACGCTTACTAGTCACGAGAGAATTGAGGAAAACATGATATACAGTGTGCGAGACTCACTTTTGAAGAAGCCAACTGGGCATACAAGGAATTGTTCAGGCCCCTTGAGCTGCTGAGTTCTTCTACCACGGCAGCTTTTCCTCTTTCAACTCGTTTCAAGATCTCATTTGCTGAACCAAGCTCGGTTTGAAGTTTGGTATTATAGTGTTGCAAACTAGCATTGTAATCTTGTAACTTCCTGTAGACTTCGTTATTAGAAGCAATCTGCACCGATGACGGACAAAAATATAGGACCAAATCATCGTGATAAGACAATGATTTATAATACATCAAGAACATCAAACTCTATTGCTTCATGTTACCCTCTGATTGGCAGCAAGCAACTCTTCTTCAGACCTTCGTAGTTGCTGTGAAAGCGATGCATTTGTCTTCTGAGCAGAAATCGTCGCCTCTTTTTCTCTTGATAGAGAATCCATTAAGACCTAGTCAAAATGGTTGAAAAGGAATCACAATCGATGAAATCGAAATTTAAAGTTACTGAGACGAGATAAAACCTTACCAATTTATCAGATTCTTCTTTAGCACATTTCTCTTGTAACAAATCATAATTCTTTCTCAGTTCCATGATAATTGCATTAAACTCTTCTTCCTTGTTTTCCATCATCGCCTCTGACACCAAAAGGAAATCATCTAGAATCAACAACACAGCCGCCTAGATACAGGCATGAAAGCAAGTCAAACCAATCTGAACATACCCATTTCCTCGCACTTCTTCTCTGCCGATTCCAACAAGTCCGTGAGCTGATCTTGCTCCATCAGATAAGCACCCTCAAGCTCTTGAAACCATCTAATGCAAATTCTAAGTCTCTTTATGTAATCCATCATTTGATCACATCTTTCCTATAAGAAGACAACATATACATACCAAAGCAGCATTGGTTTGATTTCAACACAAACCGACATCATAAACATACTAACCACACATTTGGACCCAAGGGAAAGCTATACCACCTTTGCAAACGTTCAAAAGACCATTTTTGGTAACATCCATAGCATATACACAGACCTTATAATTGAACTTATTCTTGGTTTTCATCCTCTCATTCACCAAAGCCTCCACATCTTCCCTAGTGAACTCAATCCCGCCACTTTCCGAACCTGCAGTACTGGCCGTTGCACTGGCCGGAGCACTAGCCATAGCACCGGCCATTACTCGATCTTGACCGCCATTCAAGATAGAAAACGCTTGTCGGCTTCGGAACCCGTTTGATCTAGTTCCTACCATTGTCTCCCCTCCTTGAACCTTACCCCACTTTTGTCTTGCAACTTCATCAACAAAGCATTTTGTTTGAAGCTGATTACACCCCTGCAACAACAATGAGAGCCTGTTCTTTTCAATCCAACAAAGACAAATGAAACAACAATGCAAGCACAATATATTATACGCAAGCGGTTGAAACCTTCAATCAAACAGTTGAAAACAACATGCCAACCATTTTATTCTCATTAAAAAAGGATTGCTGATGTCAAAGGGGCAAAATGTTAGAAGTTCATGGAAACCCTCATTCAACATTTATCAATAGAAAAATTCAAAGCAATCACATTATGATTCATCACTCAAGTGCACTCACATTATAAACTTCTACAACAACAATATCACCTCAAATGACATTTTGGACAAAAACCCAGTAAACATTCACTGATTTACCAGTCAAAACTGAAACTTTCACCCAACCCAGTCAAAATTGATCCCTAAAAATTGAAACCCAGAAACAAAATTACAGTATTTCACCAATCCAACACAGACCCAGTGAAAAAACAGAACTCAAAATCAAAGATTTACCCTAACCGACAAATATTTGAAAGCAAAAACCAAATACCCAGAAACTAAAATCACAACATTTCACCAAATCCACCCTTAATTTCTTCAAAAACAGGATTGCCCAAATCTGGAAACAAGTGAAAAATCACAATGTGGGTTAACATTATTTTCACCATATTACCCCTCACAATGTGGGTAACATTACTGCTGAAAATATCACTTACACATAATTGCCGGCTATTGTTCTGATTCATAGACTCCAATGGTGGAATAATTGGTCTAATGCATTTCCAAAAATTAAAAAAAATGGCAAGAGAGAGAGAAAATTGAATAACAAAATTGATTCAAGGAGGGTGAATTGATGGGCCCTTGTTGATTGTAAACGAAGCAAGTGAACACACACACACACACAAAGTCGGTGATTTGGTGAAGAGTAGTAACTAGCAAGCTAAGCTAGAAAGAGAAACGGTGAAAACAGAAAGCAAAAACAATGGCAACAAACAGCAGAAAATGGGTGTTTTGTGGAACATAATTTCTTACTTGAAAATGTAGAATTTGATGATTCACTGTTTTTTTTTTTTTTTTTTGGGGGATTTTGTTGAAGGAATTTGAGGGGTTTTGGTTACCGTTTGAATCTGATTTTTTTGAATTTTTTGTTTTGGAATTTTTGGAGTGGAGTGGGTGTAAATGGAAGAGGAAGATCTGATTAGTGCAGAGTGTTGTGTTGTGTGCATACATGGAGCGTTTGGGCACTTCAATACTCAAAAAATTTACTTCCAACATTGATGAAAATCATGGGTTTCAATGTTTTTTACTCAAAAATAACCCTTTTTTTTAAAGTAAACATTCATTTTTTGAATTAAATTTTTTTAGATCAATTATGCCCTTTTGGGTGTAATTTTTTGAATTATTGTAAGATTTGATCAGATTTGTCCCTAATCAATGAGAATAAGAATAATTGCTTAAAATATTTTATTTTTTTATTTTTTTGATTTTATTCAAACGTAATTGTCAAATAATAATTATATTTTGATTTTAAAATTTGATAGCTTAAGTAACTCTCTAAATTATAAGATTTGGTCCTTGTTACTTGATGTATCGCAGAGATTTTTTCCAAAAAGTAAAAAAAATAAAAAATCCATGATCATTGAGTTCGTAAAAACAGATGGAACAGATGCATTAAATGGTAGTACCCCGTAACTGAAATAGTAGTAAATCTTTCAATAAAACCGTTATACGTCTTCAATAAAATAATAATACATCGTGTAAAATTAGTTGTACCTTGGGAAGAAGATTCATGTACGTCAATAGAAACTTAGTTGTACGTTGAAAAAAAAATGATGTACGTCAGTAGAAATTGGTTGTATCCCTGACACTATTTCATCCCATCGATCCCAATCCCGACAACCAACACCACCGCAATCACCCACCTCGCGCCACCCCCGTCCCCGCCCTCGGTCGCCCCATCATCGCGCGATCATCACCACCCCTTCGTCGCCATTTGATCAACTCCAAACACACCATCCCGACCCTCGAGAACCCGATCCCGTTCGGCGACAACCCCGCCCCAACTGACGTCACCTTCCTCTTCTCCTCATTCCTCCTCATCCCTCAGTCTCCTGTTGTCGTCGTCGGCCCCTGTCTCTCCCCAGTCGTCGCCAGCCCCTGTCGTAGGCAGTTATTGTTAGCGTCGAATTGGAGAAAGATTCGTCGTACCAAGTCATCGTCGTCGTTATTGATGGGGGCTGTGAGTCACCGAGCCAAAATTTGGGGAAAAGATTGGATTTTGGGGAAGTTGGTGATAGGAATTTGGCGATGATGGTGGGGCCGAGCTGACGGTGGTCGGGTTGAGGGCGGCGAGGGGGTTTGCGTAGCAGTGGTGTCGGTGGTGGAGAGGCGACGGAGGAAAACGACGATGGCTTGGGTTGGTGGTGGGGAAAATAGGGTTTGTTAGTTCATATTTATAGACATAGAAAAGGGTAATTGTAATACCCCAAGAAAATGCTTAAATGGTTTGATAGTACTACCTATACCAACAAAGTGCACCTTTCTTTTCGGTAGTCCATCACTTTAAAACTCCGCAGTTAATGCTGGGATGGGTGACCTCCTGGGAAGTTTCTCAGGACGTGCGCGAGTGAGACCAAAGCGCACTGAAAGGACTAGTGTTGGTCTGTGGGGCCAGTTGTTACCCTGACGAGCGGTTCTTAGTGATGACCCTGTAGCAAGGATTTGGCCGTGGCGTTACAGTATTGTATCAAAGCAACCCTACGACCGCGTGCTGGACTTGTGGACAAGAGGTTCAGGTCAGCGGTCTAGCGGGGGAAGGTTCTGGGGCTGTGTGTCGTGCTTGAAGTCGCAACGAGAACGTTGCGTTCTTTAAGTGGGGGTGTATGTAATACCCCAAGGAAATGCTTTAAATGGTATGATAGTATTACCTATACCAACACGATGTACCTTCCTTTTCGGTAGTCCATCACTTTAGAACTCCGCAGTGAAGCGTGCTTAACGTGGAGTAATGCTGGGATGGGTGACCTCCTGGGATTAGTGTTGATCTGTGGGGCCAGTTGTCAGCCTGACGAACGGTTTTTGGTGACGACCCGGTAGTAAGGATTTGGCCAGGGCATTAAAGTAATTTGGGGATAATTTGTTTTAGTGGCCTTTCATGTGAAAAAAAGAAAGAAAAAGAATTCCTTATGAATGAAAAAAAATTGAAACGACAATTATCTTCTTTTTTTTGTCTTTTAAAATGATACACAAAATAGTTTCGTTAAGTGTTTGGATTAGATTAGTGCAGATTTTCAAGTGAAATATTTGTTGATCACACTATAGATAAAATTGAAAGTGAAACAGGCAGAATTCGAATTTATAATGTCATTAAAACATCTGCTTGGATATAATGTTGATGAACTAATTCTGAATTGATGGTAAAGATCCAACAATAATATACTCCCTCCGTCCC
Source organism: Drosera spatulata (assembly GCA_035668315.1). Taxonomy (NCBI): domain Eukaryota; kingdom Viridiplantae; phylum Streptophyta; class Magnoliopsida; order Caryophyllales; family Droseraceae; genus Drosera; species Drosera spatulata. The sequence continues at coordinate 24,461 of JAOVYX010015122.1, forward strand.
ATATTATCTCCGTCCCAAAATTATCGCAACATTTTGACTTGACACGTGTCGATGTAAATTTAACACAAATACAACGACGATCAAACGTAGTTTTTTATAAATTTATCGTGAAACATGAATGGTATTTCAACCTAATATATAGTGCGGGATCATCACACATTATTTGATATAAAAATGAGATCTATATTCATGTGTGTAGAATAATATAAAATACATATATGTTATAATTATTGTGGGATGGAGGAAGTAATATTTTGCATCGTTTTCATATTTAAAAAATTTTATGTGATTAAAAGTTAAAAAAAAATGAAGAGAAAAATTTTATATGGTTAAAACTTATAATTAAAAAAAAAGATAAATTTAAATTTATGTATTATAAAATACGTAGAACGGAGGAAATACTATAGAACATTGCCCAACAAAACAACATGTTTTAATTTTGTTAAGCCCGCTAATATCACTTCTACTCTTTTACCTCTCCTGTACAGAAATGTCATGGTACTCTCCATAACTTGTTTCCAATTTTTCACCTATAAATCACATGTAGGTTACACTCCTGGTATGTTTATGGTAAAAACCAAACGGAACCCAGCTTCACCTACCAGACGATGCAATATATGTGGAAACTTCTGTTTTTGGTTACACGCAGTTGAACTAGGTGAGGCTTGTACCACGGGTGAGCTAATTTATGGAATTCTTCTTAAAGAATTGTCTAGAGTTTTCCACACTTTTCTAAAATGTTCTTAGATGTTTTACGGTGTTCTAGGAAGTTTTATACTTCTCTAGGAGGTCAAGTTGTATAGAGTTCTCTAGAATTATCTAGGATTTTCTAGATTAATCTTGAGAGGCAGAGAGAGTTCAAGACAACTCTAAAGTTTCTCTAGTTAGGAAGTAGTTTCTAGAGAATTCTTGTAAATATTTAGGAGGAGAAGTGTATAGAAGAGATTGCACCACAAAGTCTAGATCCTTCTATGAGGTTGTATATAAAGGGATGCAAGGCTCATTTGCCAAACATCCCACATTCCACAAACTCTCAAAATATTGTAAGCCTTCAAGTGTTCTTAATACAAGGTTGTTTCCAAGTCCAAACTCTGTTGCGTTCTCAAATATCGTCTTTGGGTGACGAGTAAGGGTGAACTTAAGAGAAGGGATGAGTAGTTTGAGTGCCGCACGGATAGCGAAAATCTATCCCCGTGACACTTGGCTAAGCTGAATTGAACTAAGAACATCATAGTTTTTGGGGTAGACAGAAAATTTTAGTAGTCATGTTTTGGATGGCATCAAAAGGGCTTTCGGATCCCTCAATTGGTAGGAAATTCCGCTACGTACAAGACAAACATTGAATTATTAATATTGATAATCTTCCGTCTGAAGAAGGACTATGCGGTAATGTCTGCGTATATCATCATGTTTTACATCTTGTATTTGACATGACTATATAGGTATGTTCTTTTTCTCCTTTTGCGTCTAAAGGACATATCAAATCTCTAATCACATAATTAAAAATAAGAATTGTTTATCATTTCATTAACTTTTTTTCAATCATAATAAAACCATAGGATGTGCATCATATATTCCAAAAATTGACTGGATAATACTATTTATGAAGTTTATGACTAGTTAATTATGAAGAAGCTGAGACGTTAAATAGATCGAAAAAACGGATTTGTATTATGGCATATGTGTGTCTAATTAAAATTCAATGTCTGAGATTAAAACCTAAGGATGAATGGTTAAGATTATAATGAGTAATTTAATCTCAGTCATTAAATTTTAACTAAACGCATATGTGTCATAACAGATATCCTCCAAACCCTAAATAGATTGAGCCTAATACCATGTTTGGTAAGTAGGATAAAGGGGGATTGGATAATTAATCATGCTAATCCCATGTTTGATAGAAAAAAAAAATAGTGGCTCGATTAGCAATCCCACCTAACGGGATAACTACTCAAATACCTCTATTAAATCGTTGCCAACCGTCCAACGTCTACCGTTGATTATCGATCGCTCACCGCCCAACGTCTACCATCGATTGCACACCGTCCAATGTCGACCGCACACCCCCAAACATCGACCGCACACCACCCAACGTCGACCAACGATCGCCGACCGTCGCCCCATGGCTATGGTCCGATTGGCGATCATCGAACGTCGACCCAAGATCCCCGACCGTCAATCTCCGACCTCTTCACCCTCCCCTCACCCTCGTTTTTGTCCGATCGACGACCGTCGACCGTTGACGATAACCACCATTGATCATCAACTGTTGACCATCGGCCGCTAGTCGTCGCCCGTCGATTGTATTAGCATGATTTATTTTTCTTATTTAATTTACTTATTTATCTGGATTAGATCTCAAATCTCTCCATAATCTTCTCCTGTAATTTCCATGTGATTTGTTTCCAATTTATTTGCTTGCTCCTTGTATATAAATATATACTGTACATGAAATAAGAATAGAACAGATTTTCCTCTCCCTGTGTCTCTTTGTTCTTACCTGTTCAAATGGTATCAGAGCCTCAAGATGTATCCATGGCTCAAACCACTTCAACCAATTCCTCTGTTATTTCCTCTATTATATCAGTGGCTGTCTCCGCTTCATCATCATTTTTTTTTGCACTCCTCTGATCAACCCGGCATAAGACTTGTCACTACCCTCCTTGATGGGGAGAATTTTCCAACTTGGTATCGTTAGATGCTTCTGGCGTTGGAGGCTAAGAACAAATTGATGTTTATCGACGGAACACTGTCAAAACCTGACACCACATCCGATGATCATGCTCTTGGGGTTCGATGTAATAGCATGGTCAGATCTTGGATTGTACACTCTACCATCCCGTCCATCACGAGAAGTATCCTCTGGATAGACTCGGCGACAGAAGCATGGAAGGATTTACATAATCGTTTCTTGCAGAAAAATGCTCCTCAAATTTTCGAGATCCGCAGGAAAATATCCAATCTGCAGCAGGGAACGGATTCCATCTCAACTTATTTTACAAAATTCAAAGGCTTGCATGACGAGCTCTAGCCGTATCGCACCAAACCAGCATGCTCTTGTGGAACTATGACAGAATTTCAAACACTCATCGATAAAGATTACCTTATGGACTTCTTGCAAGGGCTTAATGATGCGTACAGCAATGTGCATAGCCAACTTCTCCTTATGGATCCGCTTTCGACTGTTAGTAAGGCGCATTCTCTTCTTCGATAAGAAGAACGCCAGCGTTCTCTTCAGGGTGGTCGTGCGACGTTAATTCTGTCACGGGTACGACGGGTCATCAGATCTGTTTTATTTACGGACCCTACAAATAGTTTGTTTTTAGGGTTCTATTGATTGTCGACGACTGTAAAGCAACAGAGACGATTATTTGCCGATTCCTAGTGGCCTTTGAGTGCACACAAAGTGAGATTGAGCGATCAGGTTTAGAAAACGTTTCAAACGCCGTTTGATAGTGGCTTTTCATTCTCCGTGGGTTTTTTCTTCCCCTTAAGGGTTTTTTCCACGTAAATCTGGTGTTGTTTATTTTCTTGTTGATCTCGTTTTGGTTGCTGATTTATTATTCCATTGTTTCGTATTTTGTCTCGGGTTGTTATTCGCAACAGGTGGTATCAGAGCAAGGTTGACAGGGTTCAGAATTTTGGATCTAGGGCTTTAGATTCAATTTCTCTGATCAGAGTTTCTAGTTGGTTTGAAAGGTTTCAAAAGCTATATTCTTTGTTGTGTTGTTCATGCTGTTTGAGACAAAAATGAATACGGCTAAGTTCAAGATTGAGTCGTTTGATGGAAAAAATAATTTCAACATCTGACAGAGTACGATCAAGGATGTTCTTGTGCAGTAAGGACTGTTTAAGACTCTGAAAGGAATCAAGACGTCAGATATGAATCAGGATGACTGGAAAAAACTGAAAGCAAAGACAGTAGCTACCATCAGATTGAGTCTGGCGTCACAGGTGAGGTATCAAGTTTTGAACGAGGTCTTACCGGGGAAGATGTGGGAGAAGTTAGAATTTGTTTATATGTCCAAGTCATTATCAAATAAGTTTTATTTGAAGGCGGATTTGTTTGAGCTTAAGATGAAGGAGGGGACGGATCTTATTGACCATATTGCCGAGTTTAATCGGCTTGTGATGCAACTGGTTAGTCTGGATGTTAGAGTTGAAGAGGAGGATCAGTCATTGATCTTACTCAAGTCACTTCCTAGTTTCTATGCTATATTGAAGGCCACCTTACTTGTACGCAAAGACAAGTTAAGTGTGGAAGAGGTGATGTCAGTAGTTCTTGATGTGAGCAACTTGAATCCTTCAGGTTCTAGCAGTTCTGAGGAGGGATATGGTGCTAAGTCAGAGAACAGGGACAGAGGTCATCAAAGGAAGAAGGGTAGCAGGGGAAAATCCAGATCGAAGTCGCGAGGTCCTCGTCACTTGTCCCAGGTGGAGTGCTACAAGTGTCATGAGAAGGGACACATGAAAACACAGTGTCCTCAAAATAAAAGTAGGTCGTCCCACAGTTCAGCGAGTATAGCAGAGAATGTGGACAATAGCAATGGTGATCTCTACGTGGCATCAGGAGTTGCCGAGTCCCACAGTTTAGCTTTGGCAGCTCGAGATAATACTTCGTTAAATGAGTGGATTATGGATTGCAGGTGCTCATTTCATATGTGCCGCGTGAGAGAGTGGTTTGATACATTGACGCCATGCAGCGGAGGTTCCGTGTTAATG
>JAOVYX010015123.1:0-29180 GCA_035668315.1 Drosera spatulata
TTTCTGTGCTTGAGAGCAGCTCAGCTATCGACTAGTGTCATCAGTCATGGGTTTGTTTGGTGCAAGCTCAGGCAATACAAATAAACTCAGTTCATGAACCTCATGCAGGACATTGAAATAGCAACTATCTATAAATAGTCGTATAATTAAACTACTGTGAGCTCCATCCAGTGGAGATGTATTCACTATTCTGGAAAAGCTTTGACCATAATTTGGCTGAAATGTCTAGCACAAACGCACAATCAACTCCATTAATCCAATACTGATTCGCACCAAAGGGCTCAGCAGGTATAATTTCTCATGTAATAGAGCATAGAAAGGTAGATAAAGATATCTATAGCTTCCACCAACTTGAATATTGCCCCATCAAATAATCAAGGACTAAATAACCACCTACTCAAGAAACAAATAAATCTAGTCCCTTTAATTACCAATTAATTCATTCCACAAAAACTTTCACGCTAGGTTCCCATAGATCATTCAATTTTCATCACATATGTGTCTTTAAAAATGTTCTGCGCTCCTTCAAAAAAAAGAAGTGCTTTTAGAACTCGTGCATGGCATGACGAGTAGAAAGCAAGTTATCGTAAGAGATGAGAAAGTTTGACTACCTGCAGTTCTGAGATATTTGGATCCACGATCAGAGACAAATCATGGGAAGAGGTTTGCCAAGCCAAGTAGAATGCGGGATGAATAAAGTAAGCTTCAGAAGCCGATGTCTGCAGTCTGCTACAGCAAACCTTTGCCTGCATGGTCTCTATTAAAATGAAATTGCATTTCTTAAGAAGTGTAAACAATCATACCAGCTAAAAACAAACAGAACATCCAAATCAAACTGCAAAATGCAGTATATAACACAAACTATGACTAATGTGTGTATCATTATGATGGTCAACTTGGGAGTCTAACAGGGTCGACATTGTTTCTACAATGAGCTCCAGCTCTACACGACGGTGTACCAAATACAAGTTGTTCTTCCTTTTTCAAATAAGAGGACTATGAATCACCACTTCTCCAAGCCAAAAATAGCAGTCATGCAGCACGAAATGATACAGTTTCTTTTGGGGTAGAGTAAATAAGACACTATTCTACTTCCATAACCAGAAGATAGACAAATCCTCCTATTCTGTACAGTTGCGGATATGAATTAATTCTCCTCTGATTGATTATTTCACACATGGATGAGATCATATATTCATATCATTTTAGAAAAATTTGTTGCATTGGTTTTTCTGCATCACTTCCCCATTTTCCTTGTCTCATAAGAGTAAAGAATAGTTCTGCTGATGCTATTACCCAAAAAAAAAAAAGCATTGCTTAGTTTAAGAGCTCTATTTCCGTAAGCATGAACCGATCACTATTTGGTTATGCATGTAACCTCATGACACAAGAAAGATAAGATCGATAGTTTAAAATTGACTTCGTTTCCGGGCTGTTGTAGTCAGGTATTATTAATTATTATTGAAAGGAGTAAAACCATTGCTATTAGTTTATATAATAAGACTCTCAATTGTTTGCTTATCTATTTTCTCCTTCTTACAAAATCCCTGCTGTGATCAATACCTCATTTTTCAGCGTGGTGCACCTATGTCAAAATGGATATCCTAGACCATTGTACTTAACCAGGTTCATCAAGTCAATCGAGTGCATCTAACAAACTTTCATACAGCATGGCACAAAACTTAAACAGGTAACATCGTCCCAAAATATGCAGTCTACTATGTAGCGTACATAAATCGCAACAAAAGCCTTGGCAAAACTCAAAATGGATTGCAGTTAAATTGAGAAATGTATGAAGGTGATTTGCAGTTGTAGTCACAATGTAAATTTGCACAAGAAGACAGAAAGGTGGAAGCTCCAGGTTTCGCTAAGTACTGACCATTCACTCGAGTATAAGCGAACGAACAGCCAAAAACTGGAACTTACCAAGTACGATCATCCGCAAAAGTTGAGTGTTGTCTTGGACGAGAGTTTGAATGCTGAAGTAGTCTCCAAATCAAAAATCCATAGATCTTCTATGTATTTTTTTTGTGAGGAATGAAAATCAGATTTGAACTCCAGAATCCCAACTTGAAGAAGATCCGCTCGTAGTCCCTAACAAGTAGAAATGAAACTCATAATGCCAGTCAATCGAACCACTTGATGCTTTATGTCAACTTACTAATTCATGTACTAAGAAGATTTGGTGGATGGCAATGCCATCCTGAACACAGATTCAATACTGTGCGGAACATGTTCTTAGGGAGCGAAGTTCGTAGAATATGATGATTTAAGGGGCTGAGCTCCTCACTTTAAAACTAAACAAACACATGGCTGAATAAAAAATTTGCACAAATATAGGATATTTAACACATTGTCATCAACAATAAAGCTTTTCAGTACTATACAAACAAGAACACTAATAAACTGCAAAGATCAAACAGGGTAAGTCTCATTTCAGCAATGTTCAAACCAAATGACGTGGCTATGCAACTCATTTCTCTCTATTTCAAGAATGAGAGACAAAGTTTGCAAAGATGCAACAAAACAGACATATTTTCTTTCAGGGGTAAAATAAAATTAAATCGCATTGATGTGGCATAGCTTGTAAATTCTAATCAAAGTTCTAGAGCTTGTATATCGGTATGAGATTTAATATATCGGATATCAGATGATATATTAGGGATATGGGTTAAATATCGAATTCATATATATGCATATACATACAGCCACAATATAAATAATAAATATAAAGTAGGACAAAAGTGATACAAAAGAAAAAGAAATGCTAAGCCTCAAACTATTGAACATATGAGCAACTTGAGATGCATATATAATTGGTTAAATATGAACCCTAAAAAAACTGCTCCTACAAAATACAAATAGACACAAAATTTGGATCTATAAATATAAATTGCATCAAAAAGATAAATAACAACATTTTTAATCCAATTTTGAGACTTCAAAAAAAAACATGAAAAAAAAAAAAAACAAAACCATTAATTAAGCTTTATCAATCTTCATTCATGTCGTTCTCTTCATATTGTTCCGACTCCGATGTCCTAAAAAATTATTTCTTATCCATATCGGATATCGGCCGAAATATTGGGTCACGAAATATCGACGAGATTGATATTTTTTCCCATATCGAAAAAATTCTTCATATCTTTTTCAGTTTGATGTTCAAACCGATATCTCTGTCGAGATATCGGTCGTATCAGCCGAGATCTTGAACAGTGATTCTAATTCTGAGCTTTGGTTTGTATTTTTTTTTTTTTTTTTGGTCCTTTTCTCTTCTTTTTTTCTTCTTTTTTTTTTTTTTTTCTTTGCACACAAATTTGGCAACCAAAATGAAATAATCTCCATTACTCTCCCATCCCCTGTTTTCACTATCCACATTACTCGAACTCAAGATTTATTTGAAGGGAACAAACTCTCAACCAACCGACAGGTTGTTGGTTAAATTGTGAATTCTTTCAACTCAGTAAATTATTCTGACATTCATGAACCATCCTAAATCAACTGATCAAGGCGATATATTTAGATCATCAAACAAGCAATCATGCCAGAAAACAGACAAGCAGATTAATAGCAATTATAGGTTCATGAATGACCACAACGAATAAAAGAAAGTTATCAACTAGGTCAAGCTCCAATTTAAAAAAGGGTAGCTTTTATCAAAATGGATTTTGAGATCAAAAATTAAATTTCATACCAGAAGAAACATACACCAGAAGGCAAGAAGTAAATTAATTATGGGTAGATTTTTAGAATATTCAAGAATTTAAATATATATTTTTTCAAAAGAAAAAAGGAGATAATTAATTATGGGTACAATTTATGTTACCTATGCATGTAAATGGCCAAATAAAGAGTGATCAAATTCAGTTCATCCATGCATACAGATGAATAAGACTTTCCTCTATAAAAAAACAAGCAGATAAAGCCATCATGACAGGAGAAAAAAAAAATCTTCATAGCCCTAAGAAGATGAATACTCAATACACCGGCCACTGCCTACATAAACAAACATGATGAGATCCGCAGCGAAAACTATATCCTTGGTCATGCTCTTGGCTATTGTAATTGGTAAATCTTTTGTTACTCACACTCTTGCCAGTCTGCCTTCACCTCCCTCAATTATAAAGCGAGTTTGTTTGAACTATTTATAGCATTTGTTTTATTAACAAGCAACCTTGGCAGGCATATCATTCTCACTGGTCCTAGGAATGCCAAAAGGCAAATGTTCGACTAGTGCTGACTGCACACGCTTCACATGCGGCCTATTCCATAAGCCCTTTTGCATGGGCGGGCTCTGCTATTGTATAAATGCCGATTCGTCCACAGAATCTAGTGACTGCATTCCAAATCCGTCGACATAATTGAAATGTAAAAATGACAAGACATGCATAGAACTCTGTCCTAAAGGCAATTGTGGAGCCAAAAGGTGCGTCCACTGAAAGTGCATTTGCGGGGGTCATCCTAATACCCTAAACTAGATGGATTGCTAATGGTCCTCATGTTCTAATTAGTTTCTGCAAAACCAAAGTTGCGTGCTGTCGAATGTGAGTTGCACTTACCTGACTGTTCCTATAGTAACCCAATGAGACTCTCCAGTTGCTAGCTTATATTTTGACCTATCATTGATTAAACCATACTACCATAACAATCGGAACTCATCAAAAAACAATTCTCAGCGAAATCTGAAAACTTCCAGAACTACAACTCAAAAGTGGGAAAGCTGATAAACCAAGATCATCAGTAACAGAAATTTATTTTACTACATCAGATATCCTCTGCAGTCTGTACATGTAGTAACAAGACAAACTTTGACAAGTGTTGCTTAAAATCAAATCTAATAGTTTTGCGCATGGTGAAATATTGTCTAGTGCATGAACCATCATAGACAAGATAAGGAAAACATAGTTGAGACTTCAGAGGAAGGACTGTTATGCAATAATGCAAGACAATGAAAAGCTCATCATAATACAGGTAATAAGGACGAATTTCTGGGTACAAATAAGGAGCCAACTTTATAGGACAAACGCCGTTACTCTAACCCTATTGTGTAGGCACAACCCAAATAATCCCGACACTTCTCGGTACATTCTAATCCTTATTGTAAAACAAAAAAAAAACTATTTCCTGTCATGCTCAAGTGTCAAACTTAGGAGTGGTAATCGAGCCGAACGAGTCCAAACATGGACTGTTCAGGCTCGGCTTGTTTATTTGTTAGCTTGCACAAACTCGGCTCCTGTTCATTTATAAATGAGCCGAGCTTGTTTCGTTAAAAGTTTGGCTCGTTCCACTCGTTTAAAAGCTCGTTCTTAAGCGACTCGCTAGGTTTGTTTAGGGTTCAACTCATTTCACCTTGTCTCGTTTGGAATAATTAAACTTATTTTCATATATAACATTATTTTTTAAAATATATAGCATATATTTTTAAATAGCATATATTTTTAAATATATAAACACAAATTAAACTTATTTCATATACTATTCGAGCTCTTTACGAGTCCTCATGAATCGATCTCAACTCAAGCTCTTATTGAGCAAATCGAGCGAGGTTGAGCACGAGCCGGGTTGAGCAAGACTTTGATCATGTTCGTTTGTTTTTTCAAACAAGCTTACTATTTTGTTCATGTTCAGTTCATTTAATAGTTGAACCAGCTTTTGGCGAGCCGAGCCCGAGCTTACCAAGCTAATTTGCAGCCCTAGTCAAACCCCTTTCCTATTTACACACATCAGTCGAGAAAACGGTAGTATACCGGGTAAGGTAATGCCAGTAAATGCAAGAAATCCAAAAGCATAGCAGCAAAAGCAGCAGCACATTCATCATGACAACAGAACTACTAAACATCGCGATATCTCCGATAATCAAACATTTCATTTCCTCTGCCATATTTAATCATGACAAAAGAATGAATTTCAAGTATTGAACACCACGAGAAAAAAAAATAGATAATCAAATCATCGAATCAACTTCGTTCCTTATTTACTCAGACATTTGATTCATATTGAGATATGATGGAGAAAAGCCCTAACAATATGAAACTCACCGTGTGAGTGAATTCATTGTCGGCAAACGGCGAGGATTGGGTTCTGTGTTAATATTCGGATGCTGAACTGATCCACGAATCTGGAAACCCTAGCTTTTTTTGTAGTATGAGAAAAAGGAATCGAATTTGGATTGTGGAATTGCAACTGAGACAGGAGGGAACGCTGATAGAAATGGTTTTTCATTTCATTGGAAATTCGTTTCAGTTGATATATGGGAAATAAGTGGCTGCAGGCCGTCAGAATATATATTTTATTTTTTATGATGTAAGTTAAAAAATTTATTTATAATTTATTAAAAATATATTATAAAATTTTAATAATAAATATTTAAAATTTGATTGGTAGATATTCATCAATTTATAACATAAAAAATAAAACCTATATTTTCACTACAGTTAATTATCTGCAGAACGTATCGTTGATTTATATATGTTTTGTATCGAGACACAATTTGATTCCACTAGCTAAAATATGGAACGTCTTGTTTGATAACGATAATGTTTTCGATTTATGGTTTTATTATGGATTTGAAAAATATATGTCAAGATATATGCTTGTCTAATTAAAATTTAATGATTTGGAGTAAAACCAAATCAATAAAATGATGAGATTAAATTAATCATGTTTTAATTTCAATCATTTATTTTTTATTTTTAATGTTTATTATTGAATGTTAACCTGTGTCATGACACAAATTCATTTTTTTCTTTTATTATTATTTTATTAGTCAAAAACTAGAAGTGTGTGATCCTTTGAACTCATAATTCTATTATTGTATTCTCCAAAAAAAAATCTATTATTGTCCCAAGAACTTTAAAAATATGTTGAATTTTTGTCATTTAATTGATTCAGGGTAAATTTCATAAAACCCCTCTTAAATTTAAGTTAATGATACAAAGCCCCTCTCAAGTTGGAAATAAGACAAAGGACCACATTCAAGTTTGAGGATATAACACAAAACCCTCTTATGTTTGAAACGGACACAAAACCCTAAGTTTATACAAAAGACACCACACCCCCCTCAAGTTTTAATAAATGACATGTCACTCATTTTACTTTCAAAAACAACATAAAGTCCAATCGTAAAATTAGGAAAAATACAATATTTGAATAAAAATATAAATAATTTGAAATAAAGAATAAAATGGAAAAACTTTGTTTTAAAAACATACTCAACATGTGTAATATCCCGAATTTTCATGTCGGACGACACGTGGGCGTCATGTCGTTAAGAACCTAATCCATGACAAGGTCAAATAACTCAAACTGGCTCAAAGATATATAAGTTAAGAAGCTATTGAACATTCACATTACATAATGTATAATGTCGTTGTTACATTTCAAAAATCAATCTTTCGCTAAGTTATCTAAACAATTACAGATTCTATCTTGCATAATCAAATTAAAAGGGTGAGATTTGGTACGATGTCCTAAAAATAGGTGAGTCATCTATATACATGTAACTATTACTGTATGGCAGTGCATTATCAACCTGTAAATTATCTATAAATGAAACACATAATTGTGAGTATAAGACTCAGTAACCTAGAGTATATGAATTTCATTTACAGGACATTCTGTCGACCTATGAGGAATCAGTGAGTCCCAATAAAACGTTTTCATTTATACATATTCATATCTTTTATGTCATTTTTCTTTTTATTCTCATGAGTCCATGACTCGACTCAAAAGACAATTCCAAAGATATGACAAGCTCATAGTACAGAAATAAAACATCAATCGTCATCTGGGATACATCACGAATCACATTTCATTTTCATTCATTTCACATCTCACATCTTTAATGCGTCGCATCTCTTATGCGCTTTCAAAGAGATTCCAGATACCAACATTGAGAAGGACCTTCCTGTAGAGAGTCACCCGTGGCACCAACCACAAACTGCTTCGTGTACAATGTCGTTGCATGCATGCGAAAGAGACGAGTACGCTACCGTCCCCTCCCTAACTAGTCATTTCCTATCCGTGACGATGACTTAAGGAATAAGTAACTGGAGTTCACTGACTCAATTCAAAGCCGCAAAGGCTATCAAGAAACAACGAACAATCCTCATGGATCTAAGAAGGGATGCCAAACTCAACTTTCCTCACAACAATTCCAAAGATTACGACAGTGGTCATAACAGACTCAAGAAGGAACGCGTAATACTCGACCTTCACGACTCAAGAACACGTATATTATTTATTTCATTTTTCGTTAGTTCATATCATAAAGATAATGCAACCAACCTCAACGTTCTTTTTTTATTTAAGTATTTAAGGATCATTTTTATTTATTTTTCAAAAGGGTATATATATGTTATAATAGTACGTATTCCAATTCATTTCAACCCCAATACCCCACATCACATATCAAACACGTAAAACATTCATCCTTGATCTTGATCCCAATGTCAAAACTTGTTATTATAATCCGATCCCTCAATGATATTTTTGTACCGCTTTATACATAAACCCCGTGATTAATTATATTTCATCGTATTACCACAACAAGTATACGTATATGCACAAAATACACCCATGACAGTCTGGGATCATGATTAACATTAAAACATTACTCGTGAACCTAATTGATATATTTAATACCTCTTTATACATAAATTCCGTGATTAATTATATTTCATCGTATTAACACACCAAGCATACATAGATGCACGAAACACACCCAGGACACTCGGGGATCATGATTAACATTAAAATAATGCTCGTTAACCTAAATCATATATATTTAGTACCCGTCATACATAAACCCATGATTAATTATATCTCATCGTATCATCACACTAAGCATACGTACATATAACGCAATACTTCTCGGGCATTCTGGAACAATAGATAATGTTAAAATAGTGTCTCATAACATAATGTATGTAACAATGCATATATTATCAAAACCCTAGTTTCATTAACGTCTTTACATACCAATCAAGCAACCAAGCATATCATCGTCCTTCTGACGGTATTCTCCTCATTATAATCACTACGACACATCATATATATACGAAGCATGTGATGGATCGAGATGGGTTATGTTACTTTTGAAGCGTGAATAACCTAGTAATGCCTTGGAGTCCAAGAAACCTTAGAAACTTAGAATCCCTGGAACTAAGACCACAAGACATCACGACCCGAGGCGAGGATGTCGTCCCGCAGGCCCACTGTCCCGCCCGACGTTGTCCCGCTACTGGCCTATAGCATGCCCGGTGTGGGCCCGTTGCTGCCGGAGACAGGGAAGACGCTCTTGCTGTCGCTGCCCTTCGGGGGACGTCACTGGGAGATCGGCGGCTCCGGCTAGGTGGTGGGAGTGGTGTTTCTCGGTGGGTTATAGTGTTAGGGTCGTCGGTTGCCATCAAGGTGGTTGTCCCGGCCATGGATGACCTCTGTTGATGTCGGGGAACTCAGGTACGGCTCCTGGAGTTCGTCGACGCTGGTTGTGGTCGAAAGTGATGGAATGCGGGGCGGTTTAGTGGTTCACGGTGTTTCACGGTGGAAGCGAGGGAGGTAGTTATGGGTGGTTTCGCGTGGTAAGGGAGAGGGGAGATCGATGGTGTTCCGCTGCGGCTCCGGGGAGGACAGCGGCGGCCTCCGAAGGTGGTAGGGGAGTTCGTCGTGGTCCTGGTCGTGTTAGTGGTGTTTGGTGGTGGCAGTTGATGATGGCACTAAGAGAGGAGAAAAGAGAGGGAAAGGGGGGCTGCAGGGGTTGTTATTGTTAGTGGGGACATTAGAGGAAGATATGGTGAGTAAGGGGGAGATGATGGTGGTGTCGTTGGTGATGTTGGTGATGGTGTCGTGAAGATGATGAAGGATAATGGTGAAAGGGAGGATGAAGGCGAAGAAGGAGAGGTGATGGTGTTGGCAATTCCTTGGTTTGAAGAAGAAGAGAAGCAGTGAAGAGAGGATTTGGTTTGGGTTCTGTAGGGTGAAGAAGAAAATGAGAAGGAACAAGTGGGTTTGTGTGATGATGAGGAGAGGGGAAGGGCAAAAGACATTGCGCAGCGTATTGATCATGAAAAGAAAGAGTGAGGAAAAAAATATGAGGACTTGCATAGGCATCGTCAGGGAACAATTCGTCCCATCTTAAATGTTCGTCAAATTATTATTTATTTGAATTTTATAATATTGATTTTTTATAATTAACTCGTATTAATTTAATTATTTTAAAAATAATAATATCATATGTAATATAATAATTCGAAGTTTTTGGGATTAAAATGATTAACCCTAACGCGCAACATTTTTAACATTATATTATTTTAACGTAACGTTATAATATTACTTATTCGTTACCTTTACTTTTGCGTTATAACATTATTCATTCGTTATATTTATTCGTGCGATATACGTCTCTCGTTACGTTATATTTATTCGCGCGTTCATAATATACGTCTTTTTACATATATTTAAATAATGTTACTATATATATGTATATTACATGTATTTTTTAAAAATGAAATTTTTGGATATTACAATATGCGATAAATATTATATAGTTTTGTATAAATTATGTTTGTTACTTAATAATTTGGACTCATATTTTAAGGAATGATTTATGCATCATGAAAAATAATTAATTTGTGAGGTGAAATTATTATATGTGAGGTGGAATGATTTACAAAATAGTTCCTACAAGGGGAGCGGGTGGTGTCGGGACGACGACGACGATCGAGGATGAGGGCGAGGACAAAGGGATGGCGGGTTTCAGAAACCCGTGGATACCCGAAACCCGATATAATTTTAGATTATCCCATATCATGTGTGTATATTATAATTTTTTGAAGGATATTGTATATTTTATAATATCCGAAAATGACTAAATTCAAAAGAGATTAATTTCGTAGCATCTATATTTGAGAATGTAAAATAAACTTACCAAAAAAAAAAATATTACTGTAAAATTAGTCATTTGTACTCTAGATTTAGCCATACCCAGTACTATATTGAAGGCTTAAGATTGATTGTCATAAAGGAATGGACAAGATTAGGTTAGTACAATTTAGGTTAGATTATAAATAAATGAATGGAGAATATTGAATTTTTTTAGGCTCGGGTTTAGGTTCCTCGTGGGGTTCCCCGAACTTGTTTGTGTCGGATTTTTAATACCCAATCGCTTATGGGTCAGATATGGAGATGAGTAATGGTTTTCGGGTTCGAGTTTGAGGAGTATGATCCCTGTCCAGTACGCGTCTCGTTATCATTCCTAATTTCAAACCGAGGACAGATTTTGCGTCATATCCTGAAACTTGAGGAGCTTCTTTGTCCTGTTTTAAGTTTGAAGGAGGTTTTGTGTCATTAGCATAAATCGAACCAAGATTTTGTGAAATTTATCCATAAATTTGACTGGATAATCTAGTATTGATTGCTTTTTCGAACGTTGTCGCTTGGTCATATGCTTTTAGCAAATTGAATTCTGTGTATCATCAACTGGGCACACCGACACATATTTTCAGCCAACTCATAATGATAATAATTGTAGTGACGGTGATGCCTATTGATTCTTTTCTAACTACTAGATTTGGTACACACCCATCCATGGAAGAAGACAATCAGTTTCAAAAGACATTGACTCATGTGATTAGTCTATTTTAGGAAGACTTCACTATATTTCATCTACAGTACAAGAGTTCCCACACTCCGTGTTCACGTACATATTTCTATGAAAGTTTGTCTAAATCAAAACTTTCCGTTGACATTTTGACTCCTACACATCAGTGTCGGTCGAACTTATTTCAAAAGAGATGCTACTGATAAATGAGCAAATATTTTTAAAACCAGAATAGTAACTAACTATTCTTTCCCTCTCATACTAATCTAGATATTTTCTTTTTAGGTCATCATAAAATAAATAAAATTTTTTCTTTTAAGTAATCTCTTCGTCTCAACAGAATTATAATCATTTGACTTGATACGATAATTTATGTTTTCATTGATTTTTTATGGAAAGACTAAATCACCCTTGAACTTTTGTGTGTGATAGGAGTGAGATAAAAAAAGAAAGAGAAAAGATGATGGATGGATTGATTGATGTGATATAAAGTACTCCATCCGTTGAGTACTTTATATCACATGATGGAGTTAGTACTCCATCAACGGATGGATTGATATAAAGTACTTTTATATAAAGTACTCCATCAATACAACATGAGTTGAATTTTATTAATATATTGTATTTTTAATTTTTTAATGTGGTGAGGGTTGTACGTATGTGAGAGAATTTGAGAGAAGTTAGTGAGGTGTGGTGGGGATAGTGTGTTTAATTTTGTTGGTTACGTGTATATCATGTTCAATGCTTATGAAACTATTTGTGACGCGTTCCTTCACACGAATGTCTCTTTTGGACTTGAAACATGGATTGATAATCGGATGACGTGGAGCATGTATAGCAGTTAGTCCAACACGTGGGGGCCTGACTTTGATACCATGTAAAAGTATAAGGTTCGGTCCTAAAATCAATTGGCAATATGAGGAGAGCTCCATCATCTATTTATATTGCTGTAGGTTTTATCCAAATTTTGATGTGGGTTTAGTACCTCTAACAACTATTTCGATTTTATCGAGAATATTTAATGAATTCT
Source organism: Drosera spatulata (assembly GCA_035668315.1). Lineage (NCBI taxonomy): Eukaryota > Viridiplantae > Streptophyta > Magnoliopsida > Caryophyllales > Droseraceae > Drosera > Drosera spatulata. The sequence goes on from JAOVYX010015123.1 coordinate 12,630, forward strand.
CGAAATATATATAATCCATGATAGTTTTATGTATAATCTTGTTGTAAAAAATTTCACGTAAAAACAAAGATAACTTATATCACACATCGAATGATACACGTTTTCATCCAATCGATTATCAAATCTTTGAACTAACTAGATAAAACGAAATAAATAGACGAAAATATATAAAAAAATTGTATGATTTTTTTCCTTCTTTTTCTTTTTAATGAAGTTTTAAATACTATAATGTGAAAAGTTATATTTTTTTAATCAAAAGTCAATCATGTGTACGGGACAACGTCAAGTGTAAAAAAAATTATCATTAAAATAACTTTTAAATTATTTAAATATTTCATTTATGTTTGATAATATTGATAAATAATTTATAAAAAAAAATTTTAGGTAAATCATATGAATGCACATTGTGTGAAATTATCACGATATTCTGTGTGAAATTTCTGTGTGAAATTATCACGATATTCTTAAATAGCATCCCATAAGATCCTTGAAATCATTTTTTTTACTTTGGTTTAACGCTATAATTTGAAAGAGACGGAGATAGTATGAATTTTACTACTAGTATTTTACTTAAAAACTAAGGGGTGTTCGGTATTACTGTTTAAAATTGTGAAACTCAAAATCAGTAATACAAATAGAAAACCAATAACAAAAACGAAAATCACTTTATTAAATAAAATGATTTTTTGTGAATGTAATTTTGAATACTGTATTTTGATGAAAAAGAAAATAGAAACAAAAAATCATCTTTTCTGATATTTTATTTTTTATTTTTGTTTTATACGTTTAAGAAATAATAATCAGATTCAAACTTTTTTATATCATCAGCTACTAAAATGAAAATAGAATTAATTTTTATTTCGTCACTTATAATTGTATTTAATAATTATCAAACTTACTCAATTAACACATGAACATGTTTCCGCTCGCGGATGAAATTAAGATAAACATATCCGCGATCATACAGCACCATGTTTTAATAATTCATGGTAGCGGCAATGATCTAGCGCATTGTTAGAATAGTACAGATCCAAAGCAACCAAAGTCCATTGGTTTCATTGCAATGCCAGTGAGGCAATAAACAAGTAATTGAGCGAACACAATACCCTACTACTATCATTGATCCACAGATTATTCAGCAATTTGCTAACTTACCTTCACCAACTCTACTTTGAATGAGTCCCCTTTTGTGAGCTTAGCATTTAGCAAAAATGGGACACTTCCATCTCTCAATTTCACACCATTATTGTCCACCTGGTCCCTTTTCCTCTTCCTATGACATACCCACCCTCAATCAAGGTCTCTTTGCAGAGATGGGGCACTGCTCTTTGCTTTAGCTTAGCCCATATAGCACTTTTCTGCTGCTTCTATTCATTACTTTTTCATGTGCTGAAGTCTTTGTAAACCCAAGTCAAGCAAATGAAACTTTTTTGAGTCATTGTTCTTTGATATCATGAAAATGGGTGGAAATGGGCACTTGAATGTGCCATGTAGAGAGCCAATGCATGGTTCAGAGGCATAAAAGTGAAGTTTTGTGTCCAATTTTTTGCATTTTGAGAGATGCCCAGTTGGAAAAACTTGCTTTTTTGGATACCCAGTTGATCATTCTTCTTGTTCCACAAATAAAACAGTGATTGCAGGCAAAAAGTTCCTTTTTTGGCTCAAGCTGTTTGCCAAATCCCACAAAAATGCAGAAAGCTTGGGTCTTTTGCTGTTTGTGTTTTCAATTTGTCATCCTCATCGGGTTCCCAAATGTGTCAATGGCACAGTTGATCCCTTCAGACTTAAGAATACTGCTCCAAGTTCAGCAGTTTCTTGAATATCCACAAGCACTCAATGGATGGAACAAATGGACCAACTTTTGCTTTCTCCCCTATACCCCTTCAGTTTCAGTCAACTGTACTGGTAACCGTGTCAGTGAGCTCACCATCATTGGCAACAAGAGCTCTCAATCTCACTACCCATCTATCAAATTTTCTGTTCCAAGTAATCAAAGTTTATCAGCAAGATTCTCCATTGACTCATTCTTCACTGTTCTCACAAAGCTCCCAAGGTTGAGGAAACTGACCCTTGTTTCATTGGGCATTTGGGGTCCTTTGCCTCCCAAGGTCAGCAGGTTTTCATCCCTTGAGGTGTTGAATTTCAGCTCTAATTTCATATATGGTGATCTGCCTACATCAATGGGTAATATGAAGAGTTTGAGGAGTCTGGTGTTGGCTGATAATGTGATCAATGGGAGTGTGCCTGATTTGAGTGGTTTGATGAATCTTGGAGAGTTGGATTTGGGTTTGAACCATATCGGACCGCAGTTTCCGTCTCTTGGAAACAATCTTGTTAGTATCATATTGAGGAATAACTCTTTGAGATCTGAGATTCCTGCAAAGCTCAATGGGTCAAATCAGCTTCAGCGGCTCGATGTGTCGTCGAATCATCTTGTTGGGCCGATACCGTCTTTTGTGTTCTCATTACCGGCATTGTCGTATTTGAACTTGGCCAGGAATCAGCTGACTGGTGCTATCGAGGGTATCACTACTTGTGGGAGGAATCTCTCCTATATAGATATTTCTAGCAACCTCTTGAAAGGAGATTTGCCAAGTTGCATTGCAGAAAGGAATGTTTCGAGTAGTGGGAATTGTCTTTCTGGTGTTAAACATCAGCGTTCGGTTTCGTCATGCCAAACACAGGCGCTCGCCGTTGAGCCTATAGCCAAAAATGATCAAAAGAAACAAGACACAGGCATCAGATTGGGTGTCGTGCTCGGTATCATTTGTGGTGTCATAGGAGTCTTTGTTGTGGCCGGACTGTTGGTAATCGGCTATTCCAGATTCAGAAGATCAGCAAATGATGAAAATGTACTGAACATATCTGTCACTGCGACAACCTCTGGTCGCGCATCTCCAATGGTAGATACAAGTAAGGCCATCACTATGCACTATTCACACATGTATGTCAATTATATGGATAAAACAACAACAAATCAAGCCTTTATGTCATCAAGTGGGATCGGCTAATGTCAATTATATGGATACTAAAAAGAATTCTTCTAGAATCTGAAACTTTTCCATATAGTAGTCGAATGATTTTCTGCAAGTTTGCATTTTCCTGTCTTACTGTTAGAGGTTTGCTGTTAAGTTTCCACTGACACATCTTTGTTCACAAGACTAGATTTGAAGGAGTTGAGGACTTCATAGTTCTGACCATTGCAAAAAATGATGACTTGATTTATGCAGAATATGTGCCACGGACACTGAGAGTGCCGGTCCGTGGGATACCACCTTACCGTGTTTTTACCATAGAAGATCTAGAAGAGGCAACAAACAACTTCGACAAAGAAAATTTCGTCGAGGAAGGATCTCAGGGACTGGTAATTATGTCAGTTGAGTACTGTATCTTTCCATCAATGCCACAATTTTCTTCAATCTGAAAAGCTTAATCGTCTTGCATTTCCAGATTTTCAAAGGCATGCTCCCAAGCGGTTCAGCAGTTATTATTGAGCGTATAAAACTGAAACAGAAGCAATCTGCGAATAGTTTGAATCAGTATACGGAAGTAATATCACATCTACAACATCAGAATCTTGTCAGTGTTCTTGGGCACTGCATCGTGTCAGGTGGGGATCATGTGGAAAAGGGCAGCATGGCTATCTTCATCGTCCTGAAGCATGTAGCTAATGGTTCATTAAGGGATCATCTAACAGGTAATTTCACTCAGCTAGAACCAACCATAAGTAAATTTGTCACACTCCTTATTTGGCTAGGCCGGGAAGTTTCACAAGTGTGTTTAGTTATATGAATCATTTTTCTCCATTCTACTCTACATTAAGAGAATTCACCTATAATCCTTCCTTTTCATCTGCGCTTTGGTTGATGTTTTCAATTGCATCACCAATTCCCTTTCTATCCGGTACTTCACAAGATTGGAGAAGGAAAGATGTTCTGAAGTGGCCACAAAGAATGACAATCTCGCTTGGTATCGCAAAGGGTCTTCATTTCTTGCATGCTGGCATGTCACCCGGCATTTTTGGGAATAATTTGAAGGTCGAAAACATATTGTTGGACGAAACCCTGACTCCCAAACTGAGCAAATACAGAACACCATTGCCAGCCAAGGTGAACAATGTCCTCATTTATCTGACTACTCTATGGGTGTACAATCCTCAGTTCGGTTAGTTCACCTCCTTTTTCTTTTCGAATTTATCAGGCTGGTAAACGCTCGTCAGCTGATCAAGATGCACATGACACTGTAACTGGAGAGAAGGATGACATACATCAGCTGGGAATCATTCTACTCGAAATTCTAACGGGAAAACAGCCACAATCTCAAAGTGAACAAGATGAGCTGAAATTAGAGGTACCATATGAATCCTTTATAGCATCATTGTCACAATCCATGCCTCGAAGTTGCAATATGACCTTAATCAAACCAGCACTGCTATAATCCAGTCATCATATAGCATAAATGAGATCGAATGCTGAATTTTCCCTGCATCTCTGACAGCTTGAGAAGAGCTTGGCAGCACCAGCATCAGTCCTTCAACAGGTGGTAGACTCTTCTATGAGGGGAACTTTCGCATACCAATCACTCAGAACAGCCGCAGACATCACCGTCAACTGCTTAAACAAAGACCCGAGCATGCGGCCATCCATGGAAGATGTTCTATGGCACCTGCAGTACTCTATCCAGCTCCAACAAACTTGGACAAGCAGCGGAAACCTCGGGTTTACCAGTGGGAATCTTGGCTTGCAAAAGTGAAAACTCCACACCGTGATGCATAGCTACCATATGTAATTTCCTGCTTTGATGTAGCAAAATTTGAGGCCTGCAGATAATACATGGAATATAAAGCAGTTGTCCAGGAATGAGCGTATAACTAGAAAAAAAAAAAAAAAAAAAAAGGCCAATCTACATAGAAGCGGAAAATGGATAAAAATGTAACAATGGTGACACAGAACAAGGAATACAGTAATATTCTCTAGCACTGGAAAGAAACCATCAAGAGTTGGAGTACATGAAATCACGCTAACAGGTACTTGACACACTAGAAAATGTGACTAGCATGTTATCATACACCAACCACGCACATATTTTACATGATAACACTATCTCGACTTAAAAGAAGAGTTTGCCGAGACCAATCGTTTTTTGAGTTATACAAGTTATTTCAGATACTCTGATCTCGACCATGCCACCTTAGTCTGCAGTCCAGCTCTGCTCGACAATTTCCCGTACTCTTCTGTTGTACTCACGCTTGTTCTCACTGAACAACCGTGCAGCTTCAGAATTTGCAGGAGAGTTAGGGTTGGGGTCGCACAGCAATGACTGCAAAACAAGCAATTGTGAGAAAAATCAAAATTTCGACACCCAGCTCACTCATGCTATGCTAATTGATGGACAGAAGAGACAAAACCATAAATCAAACAAGAAAATGGACCAAACGGGATGCGAATCCAAAAGCTTTAAATAGACGGCCAACTCGAGTTATTAAGTACATACATGCAATTCATGTTTGCCTTAGCCACAGTGCGGATTTCTGACGGCAGTTCAATATCCAAAATAGTTCTCAACGCATGTCATTTGAGTTGATAGAATCAAATACGACTAGGAAGATATCCCGACCCAACCTCTCTTACAACTCCATACAACCGAACAAAGAGAGAAAATGCGTGCATTTCTTCCTTTATGGACATGCCCAGAACTAGGAAAGATAGTTATGTTCATTCGAGAACTCGGAAATGGCAGAGAAGAAAATAACTTGAAGACCCCACGCAACTCAGATACATTTATGATGGGAAATGGAAGTACCCTTGAGAAAATACAGAGTTAAATTACCTGAATCGAGGTCAGTATAGCTGCCACATCATAAATAGGACTCCACTGGTTTTGCAGGATGTCCAAACATATGCTTCCGTCTGCATAAACTGGGTAGAATCCACCAAAATAACACATGAATCAGGAAAATTATTGAATAAAACACACCGAATAGCATAGAAAAAAAATGAAGCAATGCATTAGCGTTGAGATTAAAAAAAATAAGGCAAGGCCCAAATCATTTAGAACACAAGATGACAAGATATAGTATGGAGGTGTGTTCAGAAAACGGTAAGACATAGTAGCATTAAGGAGAGATTTACATAGCAATGTTTTGAGAGTGAAGGTGAAGTTTCTGTCTTACTATTGGGATGAAACATCCGTGAGACAAAGCGTACAGTCGGAGGTTTATTCGGGTAATCCTCAGTAAACTGCAAAGTTAACTTGAATGTACCTGTCAAACACAAAGAATCACGAAGAAGAGGGTGAAGCTAACAGCCAATCACACAACCACATGGAAATTCTGATTCAGGAAAAAAGATGCCGAGAGATATAAAACAACATTCAAGAATTCGAGGATGACCAATCAGGTTTTTGAGGACAATGACTCAATTGAAGATTAAAATATAGGGAGAAAACTCACGCAGAATCCCTTTGGACATCAAGATTAAGAAGGCATACAAGAAGTTAGAACATAGTCCAAATTGCTTAAATGAAACTTTCTATAGCAGATATGTATCTAAAAAGCCTGCCAGGAAATGGCCGACATCGATATTGTCATCACAAAGGGAAATAAGGTGTGACCGCATGAATGATGTATACATATTAGCTAAACCGACGAAGAAAACAAAACTAAGGAATACAATAAATAGCTTGGGCATCTCTAATGCGACTAGAAGACAATTCAATATATTCTGTCAAACAAAGGCATACTGATGAAGAAAAGTTCTTAATTGATCTGGAATTCAAACAGGTTTCTTTCCTTAAACTTTAATTACTAAGTACTTTGTAACAAAGTGAAAGCATCAAGCGAACATATAATTAGCTAGGATGTGGTCAAAAGAATCTACAACTATAACCAAATTAGGAACCATTCCAAGCTAGAAAGAGGTAATTAGATAAACAAATGGAGCTGAGACATCAAAGAGAAACAAGAATACAAATGCAAGGGATAGGAAAGACCTAGCATAACACATTTGACGCAAAGAAGCAAGTTGTCACCAATAAGCAGGCACATAGCAAGGACACAGAAAGCAAGCAATAGTAAGACAACGAATGTTTCAAAACAGAAAAGCAAAATTCTAAATTGCAACGTATTTCATAATGCTTTCACACCAACTTCTGAAAATTACATTAGCATTACCTCCATCCCAAGGAGTGTCATCTGGACTGCAATTCAACCAAAAAACAAGGTCAGCTATTCTATTTATAACTTCACAACTATCAAAGTGGACATTGAAACGAAGGCACAACATGTATCAAGTAGCAACCATTGAAGCATACCCAAAGATGACAGCATTCCAAAGCATTATGTTATTATCCTGAGGCGCACCGCTAATCCCAGCAGGCGGATCCTGCTGCAGCCTCTTGAAATCCCTCATCAACCGCTTCCTTGCAGGAGTCGACATTGTCACTCCCCCAAAACCTCCACAACCCAACCAAATTCACATCCCTATTAGTTTTGTCACAATTAACCTCACAATAATCTCACTGCCATTAAGCCAACAAGCTGAAGCTCACAATAAACAACAACAGTAGCACACAAATACATACAAAACACCCACTATGACAACCAAACAATCCAAAACCGGAGCACAAGGGATTCACCCAATCGCTCACATCCCAATATCCAAAGAAGCATACAAATAACAATCATCAAATCGTTACTAGAAACAGAAAAGGTCCCATCTTTACAACATTGCACACAAACCCACCAAAAAAAGAGTCCCCATATCCCCGGAAAAGCCAAGAACAGCACCAGATCATCAACACAAAGCCCCAACACACCTACCCAGATCAATGAAACCCCCAAATCAGAGTCCCTGATCACAGTTCTCCCATCAAAATTCCCTCAAATCAGAAAACCCATCAATCAAACCACCAAAACAAACAAAACCCACAACAAAAAAATCCGAAAGGGTCATAGAATTCAGCGTCTCTACCTCAAAACGGGAGTCTACGATTTGAAAGCCCAACCAAATCGAGATCGATGAGAGAGATGGAAAGTGAGGACAGTGTTAGAGGGAGAAGAAGATATTCCAGCGATGATAGAGATTCGATTTGATTGATTGATTGAGAAAGAATTGGAGTGATTGGTTAATTGGGTGTGTGGGGGTCAATGGAGATGGAGATGGCGACGGATCACGCCCAGGGAGCAAGTGGGAATCACACAAAGCAAAAAGGCTTGCAACGAAACGGGGAAATGAAAATTTAGGTCAGCGCCTCAGCGGTGTGGTGTCGGGGACATTATTTGTGTTGCCTTGCATTTTGTAGTGTGATGAAATGAAGTGGAATCAGGGTCGCTTCACTATTCCATACAATCATATCTCATCCCTTCATCAGAGTTTAAGGTTTCGTTTGGTGCGCGCATGATAAAGCACCATGATAAATAGCGAAAGTACGGAGTAATAAATTTTTTCCTTTGTTAGTTCGAAGCTTGTTTATCACACATTATCATTCACAAAACATGTTTGATGCAAACATAATCATGAAACTAAATTCTAAAATAAATTTATTTATGCGACAATCGGTCATCGTGTCGATGGGTCGACGGTCCGCGGTGTGCCAATGGGTGCGGTCGAACGGTGGGTCGACGGTCCGACAATCAGACGACGAACAGTGGATGATTTTGAGCGTGGTTGGGCAACGGGTGGCAGATGATCGACAGACGACGATCAACCATAAGGTGACGGTCTTTATTAGGCGGTTAGATGGTGAACAACAGTCTGTGATGGACGGCAGTCGATGACCGATGGGCGACAGTGGATGGCCGATGGACGACAATCAATAGTTGGCGGACAACGATCAATCGCAGGAGGCGGTCAGACAATGGTCGACAACAGGTGGTGGGTCGACGGGTGGCACTCGGGAGAGGGTTAAACGGCGGGTGACAATCGGAGGTCGGGTGGTGTGCGGGGTCAAGATCGGACGACGGTCAAGCGTTGGACGACGATTAAAGACTGATAAAATACACTTATCTCATTGGGTGAGGTTGATAATATTATTAGAAGGTGTGATTAATAGTGCGTGGATTATGTTTATAAAAAAAAAAAAAAACACAAAAAAAGGAGTGGATTTCACCGATACATTGTCATTAGGGTTACCATTTGTAATTTTTAATAACTCAAGTGACAACATTGAGTGAAACTAATGCAAGCTTCTCCACCCATGATTGTCATTTTAAGATTATCATATATTTTCATATCATGTATTTTTAACAATCCAATCAAGTTTCATCCATCATTTCATTTACAATCAATAGAAAAACACTTTTAGATTAATGTAAACATGTGATAATATCATTTTATTTGTCAAATCTAATATTTAATGTAATCTAGTATATATATAATTATATTAAACCTTCGAACGATATGTCATGACGTTCCATAAAACGTCATCAATATCTTTCAATCTTATGATTTTTTATTTACGATATTAATAAATATTTGTATTAATAATTTATATATTTTGACTACACAATCTTTAAAAAAAATTCCTTATGAAAACACCAAAACTTACTTCGGAGAAAATGGCTACAATGACAGCCGCCGACTCGCTGCAGTTACAGGCAAAAAGATGTCGTCTCGCAACTAAGGAAAAAGAAAAAAAAAACTAAAAATATAAGGAATTGAGGGAAAAGGGGAACTCAGGCACTCGGCCAACCAACACCATCAGGAAGAAAAATCCGAGGCAAAACGTCGAAGGAGAACTAACACGAGTAAGATCTGATAGAAAGACTGTGAATCATCGGAATCTGATTATGAAATCCTATCATCAGGTTTCGGATTCCTCAAATCTATGCGAGCTTCCACGCAGTTAATGTGGTTTCGCTTTGGGGTTTCAATTTTGGGAAATTCTTAAACATTTTGAATCAAATGAATTCTGGGTTTCTTCTATCGTCAATCTCGAATACGAAGTATTTTTCTCTAATCTAATGAATTTTTTGGGTTTTTTTTTAATCTCGAGTTAACTACTTTCAGTTTTTTTCTTTTACTTCTTCTTTTCTTTGGATTTTCTGTCTTTTTTATTTTTATTTTTAATTGCATCAAGAAGATGTTTTTGTCTTCACCTGCAGCGAATGTGCTGCTGTCACTACAGTCGCTATTCTCGAAGTTATATTCCATAAAATTTGTGTGCATCATACTTCGTATTTATATAGTGATACGAAAAGAAAAACCTTAAAAATGAATGTATTATTCTAATAATCATTTTTATAACCGCAAGTTATAAATATTCTGATTCTATCCATTATGAATTCATTTTTTTTCTTTTTTCAATCAACAATAATTAGCATTTTAATACTTGTATTATAGTATATTTGTTTCAATCAACTAACCTTCATTTTATGATGTGATATAATGATCAAGTTTTCACCGTCAAAGTATCAATCATAAACCAAAGGTACATCGTTTGTCATATCATTTCCAGGCTTTCATTTTAGCTATTTTTGGGGGGGAAAAAGATAATTTGATGGAGAAATGAAGAAGCAATGGTCACAATATGAGAAGTGAAGACGGATGAGCTTATTCAACGACTAAAGAATTATCACGACAAACAAGCTGACTTGCAAGGAATTCCAAATAACAACACGTAGTTAATCGATCGTTATAAGAGGAGAGACTCATGATCTATTTATATTGCTGCAGGCTTTATCAAATTTCGATGTGGGTTTAATATCTCTAGCATGTCCTCCTCACGCGAATGTCTCTTTTGGCCTTGAAACGTGAAATGATAATCGGGTGACGTGGAATACGTATGGCGGTTAGTCCAACACGTGTGGGCTTATCTCTAATACCATGTAGAAACATGAAGTTCATTCCTAAAATCAATTGACAATAGGAGAAGAGGTTCATGATTTACTTATATTATTATAAGTGTTACCCAAATTTCGATGTAGACTTAGTATCTGTAACAAACAACTCAAAACAAAAAAAATAGAAGAATTATTGTAGCAATTTTAGACTATACTCTACCAAATAAGATAAGAAATAATCTGTTGGTAAAATTGAAACAATGAACTCCATAATTATGTACAACTATTGATAAGATGAAGAAAAAATAATATTCTTACATGTGAAAGTGTTTTGTTCCGTAATTATGTACAACTATTCATTTTGTATTTTGATAAGATGCAACCATTATTGAGTTTTATGAAGTTTATCTATGGTACTGCAATGCTTGCACGAAGTGACATCATAAAAGTATACAAATGGAAAATAACTTACTTTACGACAATTGCTCAGATCCGATACCACTCAAAGGTAAATATTCTTATTGTGGAAACTAACACTTTCGATTTTACAGATTTTTCGATTCATTAGTCTACTAACAATAAACATACTGAAGAATGTATAAAATAGAAGTGCAGACTAAAGACAACACAGTAACCGTCACTATGTATTTCATCGTAAGATAAAATGTGGGATAGAAAATGAAGAAGGACAAGTGTTGAAAGAAAGATCTGAAGGAGAAAAAACAAACGAAAATGGATAGCCTAAATCATACATCATCGTGCGAACACACTAGTTTTAACGCATTCTTAATCACATTCTCGAGACTTTGATTATTCGTCATGATTTAGATCTATCTTTTTCATATTCGTAGTATTTATTTATGTTACACAATGTTGCTTGAACATGTTTTTCAATTGAATTAGAATAATTTAATCATTATTGATCGTATCTTATAATCAATATGTGTTTCTTTCGAAAGTGGAGAAAAAAGACCTGCAGCAACAAAACAGTCACATAACGCACAGGATAATAAAATAGTTTAACAAATAAAATGACATTATCATTTTTTGATAATATGTGTCAACAATAAGGGATAGCTTGATTTTCTTATTTTAGTTGTCAAATTTGCAAATGATAATGTATATAGCAATGGGATTGGTTATGATGATACTATTTTCCGATCAAAGATGAGTCCAACCCATTCTATCTTGTCTATCAAACATAGCCTACGATCATTCCAATTAGATTGAATTTGTGACGTGGACTCAATATACATCTTCATCACCTTTATTCAATTGAATTATCATTCGTGTTAAGATAATGTTTCATTATTTCGTGATGTCGATCAAAATGCATCTCCAACAACCATGATTTATAATCACATAATAAGTGTAACAGTTTAATCCAAGTTCGTCCAGACAAAAGTTTTATTCATAACAATCAAAGATTATTTTAGGTGGGATTACGTATGATGATGTTATTTTCAACCAAATATGAGTCCCATCTCATCTTATCTTGCCTATCAAACATGGCCTAAGATCATTCCAATTAGATGAAAATCGTGACGTGGACTCAATATATATCTGATTGTTTCATCATCTCTATTCTATTGAATTATAATTTGTGCTAGAATAATGTTTCATTATTTCCTCATGTCGGCCAAAATGTATCTTCAAAACCCATGATTGATCATAATGACATAATTAATATAACAGTTTCGAGATAAAGTTTTTATTGATAACAATCAAAGATTATTATATAAATTTAATTTAAAATATTAGTGATAATATTCCATTCGATCTATAATTTTTATAATATTTATTATTTTATATCGTTTTATAAATATTTCAATATTTATTTGATAATAATTTTATATTAAAAAAATTATAATATCCCATTTTATTTTACTGTCTTTTTTCTCCTTTTTTCATCTTTTTATATCAAATCCAACACCAACATAAAAATCACTTTATAATAATCAAAATATATCGAAACCTTTCTTACGATAATTCTTTGATATGAAAACCACGCCCATCAAAATAGATGTTGAAGAATGACGTTTTAACACCGTGACGTCAAAACGAATCATAAATCCATGAACCGCGAACCCCCCAAACTCATCGCCGGCGGCCACCACTTCGCCGCCATCCTCGCCTCCCTCACCGCCCTCACCACTCCCCGCCACGGCCTCGCCCTCCACGCGCACATCCTCAAATTGGGTCACCACCACCACACCCACACCGCCACTTCTCTCACCTCGTTCTACTCCCGTTTCGGCCACAATACCGATGCACACAAGGTGTTCGACGAAATGCCTAAGCAGAGCATCGCGCCCGTTACGGCACTGGTATCGGGTTCGGGACAAAACGGGCGTGGCGGGGAGGGGTTTAGGGTGTTTAGGGATATTGGGTTGAGGTTGTGTAGGGTGAATGTGAATTCGGATTTGATCGCGAGTGTGGTGGCGGGGTGTGGTGTGAGGGAGGGGATTCAGGTGCATTGTGTTGGGTTGAAGTTGGGGGTGGAAAGGGATGTCTATGTGGGGACGGCGGTGTTGACGATGTATATGGGGGCGGGGGATGTGGAGGCGGCGAGGAGGGTGTTTGAGGGGATGGTGGAGAGGAATGTGGTTAGCTATAACGCGTTTGTGAGCGGGTTGTTGAGGAATGGGGACTGTCGAGGGGTTTTGAGGGTGTTTAGGGGTATGGTGAAGGATGGGATGGTGTGGCCGAATGCTGTGACGTTTGTTTCGGTTCTTGGAGCTTGTTCGGGTGCTAAGGAGATTGAGTTTGGAAGGGGAGTTCATGGGTTCATTGCGAAAGTTGGATTATGGTTTGATACAATGGTGGGAACTGCATTGGTTGACATGTATTGCAAATGTGGGAGTCTGCGTTGGGGTTATGATGTTTTCGTGCAGTTGAGGGGGAAGAGGAACTTGATAACATGGAATTCTATGATCGCGGGGATGATGATGAGCAATGAGTGTGAGAATGCTGTTGAGCTTTTCAATCGTCTTGGAGATGAAGGGTTCGTGCCTGATTCAGCAACATGGAATACGATGATCCATGGATTTTCTCATTATGGTAAGGGGGCTGAGGCGTTGATGTTCTTCGAGAAAATGCAATCACAAGGAATTGCTGCAGAATTGAAATCTCTCACCAGCATTCTCCCAGCATGCTCAATGCTGTGTTCTTTGAAGAATGGGAAGGAGATTCATGGTTACGCCATCAGGAAAAACCTCAACGACGATGCGTTCTTGGCTACTTCTCTCGTTGATATGTACATGAAATGCGGGGAGTCTTCATTGGCTCAGAAAATTTTTGACCAGTTCGAGAACAAGCCTGTCGACCCTGGTATTTGGAATGCAATGATATCTGGGTATGGAAGAAACAGGGAAGATGAATCTGCATTTGAGATTTTTCATTTGATGCAGGAAGAGAATATTCAACCTAACTCCATCACTTTCCTAAATATCTTATCCGTGTGTAGTTCCAATGGTGAGCTTGGGAAAGGGCAGCAAGTTTTCAGAACCATGATCAAAGAGTATGGCCTGATTCCAGCGCCAGAGCATTTTGCTTGCATGGTTGACCTTCTGGGGCGGTCTGGACAGCTCGACAAAGCTAAAGAATTGTTAGCTGATATTCCAGAGCCTAATGCTTCTGCTTTATCTTCTCTGCTTACTGCTTCTGGATGTAACTTGGATGCTATGGTGGGAGAAGATTTGGTTGAGAAGCTAGCAGAGCTGAAACTCGGTAACTCGGGTCCCTTTGTCACTCTGTCTAATATGTATGCTGCAATGGGAAGATGGAAGGATGTCAAAAAGATAAGGCATGTTATGGATGTTCAGAAAGTCAAGAAAGTTTGTGCTCGTAGTCTTAGTGTCACATGAAATGTGACATTATAGTTCTGACATCTTCAAGACTTAAGAGTCCGCCTATGTGAATATGAAGGTAAATTTCATTAGAGATGTTATGCTTTTGGAGTGCAAGTGCTACATAGTTATACTTGCTTATGACAGGAATTGTGCTTCTAGCTTAGAAGCGGTACTATGACAAACAGAAAAGGAATTTTCGCATGAGCAAGCCCTCTTTCAAGGATCAAGTTGATGCTCAATCTTACTGCATTTGTATCATGGGAACTGCCGGTCTGTGGCACTTTAATAAGTTCCCCTGCAGCAGAGATGGGAAACTGATTGATTTCAATGCCAGGAATACGGATGCTCAATGGAGGTACGAGGTACTCTTGCATCCTGATACTATTTCTGTGGGGTATTGCCCTGATCTTTGTCCTCTTTTCTTAAATTTGCATGTTTGCAAATCCTCCATTAGTATACATATATACTTCGTATGTTCATAGTAACATAAGCCTGTGTCTTGATGCTACATCTTTGCACATTATTCATGGAGTCATTGAACTAGATGCAGTAATTTGTCTATTCTGTACTTGAAACAGAGTAAACGAGGCTAAAATTCTTGCGATATAGCAACATTCAAGACCCTTGAGACTTGGGAGGCAACAACCACTCCGGTTAGTTTCCTGTGCAGAATAATTTCTTTAACAAAGGAATGAATTTAGCAAGAGAAAATATTGCCTGTCTTGACTTTATCCGCATTTCTTGAGAAAAAGAGCCATGTCTTAACCAAAAAGAGCTTTTTAGCTTGCTTTTTCAAGTAATCAGGCTGTTTTGTGCCATCTGCGTAGTTGCAAGAAAACTGTAAGTTACAGTCCATCTTGAAGATTACAAATTTTCCAAATCATAAGCGTGTAAACCTCCTGTCTAAGTAGGAACTTTGAGTGGTGTTGACTTGTTTATCAGCAAAAAAGCTAGAGTCCTTTTTCTGAAGCAAGCACCTAAGCAGTTTCACATAAATACATAAGATTGACATTATGTTTAGCTCCATTATTTAAGTTTCTCAATGAGCCGTGGGTGCCCAAAGGTTCCATCAGCAAGTCTCCATAACTAGAATACTTGGCGTGCTGACGCTTGTCATGGTCAGGGGCTAGTTTCTGGCCTGGCCGAACTGTGTTACCTGAAATCATAGACAGGCTCCCAGTTCCATCTCTGAATAGGACTTCAGTCATATAACCTAGTCTTGTGTGATAATGAAAGGAAGCTAATGGCGTGTTTCATGCACGGCATTCTGCACTTATTTTTTCTCTTTGTATTTCGATATGGAACATTTTTTTACAAGAGGAGGTACTCTTCTTGCAGAACTTTTTGTCATTTTAAATAGAAGCTACAGTTCCAAGAATCTGGAGACAAACGATTTAATCCTTTTGGCTTTGGCTGGATTTGTGTACAAGAAGACTAGTCGCATGCCATTATTAACCCAAAGATACAGGACGGTATGACCGGATCAGTTGTGCATTGTGGAGATCGATGGGCATATTTATCTAACAATTTCAAGCTTCCTGGATTGCTTTCTATGTTTGCCGAAATTCCTTTCTCTGTCCTTTTCCATCAGGTGAGGTCTGCTAAATGAATATGATAATTTTCTATGGTAGTCTTTGCAATTTATCGTTCCTAGTATTTGCTCTTTGTTGGGATGGTGGAGCTATGTTTTGTCTGAAGCTTAGTCGAATACTGGAAAATGATATTTTGGACCTCTTAACAGTTTCATACCTACACTTTCTTGTACTTTGTTTTCCCATGGAGCTTTTGTTGAAGAAACAAAATTTTCATATTTATCAATCTGGCCCTCGACAACAAAGCCACGGGCGAAAAGTCGACAACTCCTAACACTGCCAAAAGTAAAATGAAACACAAGTTGATCTTAGTACAAAATATAATGTA
>JAOVYX010015124.1:0-29172 GCA_035668315.1 Drosera spatulata
GCCTTGCTCGGAGTAGCTCGGCTTCCACGTCCTCGGATAAGTTGAGCTCACCTCTGCCTTCTCGCCTCTTCTCCTTCACTTCACGACCCGCCTAGCCTACCTCGTTGCTGCCGGTGTCCCTTGGAGCTTGATTCCGTGGCCAAACAAGAGGAACCAAAAACAAAAGAAGAAGAAAGTGAGGAGACCGTGAAAGAGTGTGTGAGGGATTGAGAGTAGAGTGAGGTAGAGGAATGACTCGAGAGAGTGATACAGATGCGGATTGAGGAGGTGGGTTTGGTGGTTGTCGTGGTGGTGTCCGCGATAATGCCTTCGATGGTTGTAATGGTGCAAGCACTGGAGAATAAAGAAGACGAAGGCATACTGGAAAGAAACCAAGGCATGCTGGAAAGAAACCAAAAGTGAAGGGAAAGGGAATAGTGCGTAGGATTTAAAATAAAACATCCCCGTTTCATTTAATCGCAGGACCAATTAATCCCAAATCTTCCATAGTCTTCGCTCAAACTTTACAACCACGCTCGAAAAATCATGTTACTAATTAACATCTAATTTTTCAAAATTTTCCGCGACAAAAGTTATCATAACTTCGTCACAAGTTTTAATGTTATGAACGTAACGTTTCATCTCAAAACTTTAAAACGAGATTCGTTTCTTGCATTTAGTTTATTATAAAAGAGAAAACGCATATTTTTGTTGCGTTTATAAATTTTTGAACTATTATTTTATCACAATTTTTATATTTATTTAATCTCAATTTTCTGGGGCTTTACACATAGCAACCAACCATTTATCATGATCAATGGAACTAATGACCTCCTTGTACTTGTTAGGATCACTGTCGCCTACAACCAAGGTAAAAGACACCATATCTTCGAAACCAAATCTTTTTGGAAGTTTAGGATTTCTTTTACCTTTTCTCAAAAGCTATGCTATAAAACTGCTCAACTGACCGTTCAACAATCAGTTCGGCTTGAACTGGAACACACGGAATCTGAACTTCTGTCTAAGACTGATTCTGATCTACTACTTGAGACTCCTTATGAAGTTCCAACTCAATTGCTTTCTTCTCTGCATTGTCTTCCTCTTTGGTTTTTTCTAGCATGTGTTCCTCATCAAAGACCACATCTCTACTTATAACTTTCTTCCTTGTTATTGGATCCCATAACCTGTAGCCTTTCACGTCATCATCATGCTCAAAAAAGATACATTGGTTGGACTTCTCAACACTCTGCAGATAAACATATGGAAGACAACCAAATATTCTCAAACCAGAATAATCAATCGGTTTTTCTGACCATACCGCTTCTAGAACTCTGTACTCAATGACAGATGAAGAACTCCAATTGATGAGATAGCAAGTAGTGTTACCTCTTTCCACCCAAAAACTATTTGGCAAACCCACATTCAACCTCAAGCAACGAGCTCTCTCCAACAAAATTATGTTCATCCTTTCACCTACCCCATTCTGTCCGAAGTTTTCCTCACGGTAAAATATCTCGTGATATCTTCATCCTTATAGAATTACAGAAAACTATATTCTTTGTATCCTATGCCATTATTCGATCTGAAATACTTCAGTTTCATCCCAGTCTGCGTTTCTACCTTCACCTTCCATTGCTTGAAGATACTGAATACTTCTCACCTTTACTTCATGAAGAATACCCAAACCTTCCTTGAATAGTCATCAATAAAAGTCACAAAATATTAAGTTCCATCGTTTGGCATATCCTTGATAGGCCCCCAGACATCCAAAAGGACACAATTAAGAACACCCTTAGAAGTATGAGAACCTGTCTTGAAGCTTATCCGCTTCTGCTTCCCATACACGCAGAACTTACAGAAAACAACATCACAAAACTTGACACCCTTAAGCACTTGCTACTTATGAAGATGTGTCATACCACCTTCACTCAAGTGCCCAAGTCGCATGTGCCATAACTCTGTATCATCTTTCCTGGTCTTTTGACTGGATGAAACTGCTACTCCACTCACTACAGTGCCTCCGATCAACTTATATAGGTTCCCGATCTTCTGACCTTTCATCACCACTGGCGAACCCTTCAAGACCTTCATGATCCCATCTCTAACTGACACATTACAATTCGCAGCATCCAAGGCCCCAATAGAGAGATGGTTCTTTCTAAGCTCTGGTATGTATCTCACATCAGACAGTGTTCTAACAACCCCGTCAAACATTCTGACCTTCACAATACTAAATCCGACTACTTTACAAACTGAGTCGTTTCCCATCAACACAATTTCATCACTGCTAGGTGTCAATGTATCAAACTAATCCCTATGCTGATACCTATGAAATGAATAACCAGAATCCATAAGCCATTATGAAGTTAAATCATACCTTTGACAACCAGGGAAACACCATGGGCCTCTTCTACAATTGAAGCAACATAAAGGTCACCATCACTAGTATCGGACTCATCTGCTACCACATTCGCGGAACTTGACGGCTTCTTTCCCTTTGTCTTATGTTGAGGATATTAATTAAGCCTTCAAATATCCCTTCTCATTACACTAGTAGTATTCAATCTGGGAGAGATCTCGATTTTCCGATCGAGACTTGGATCGTGACTTCCCTCGAGCGTCCTTCTTTGCCAACTGACCTCGACCTCTGTTCTCTGACTTCACCACATATCCTTCATCTTGATTGGACAAACCTGAAGGATTCAACTTGTTTATGTCGAGAATAGTTACAGTAACCTCTTATACCCTCAATTTGTCCTTCCCACCAAGCAAGGTAGTCTTCATTGTCGAGTATGAAATAGGAAGTGACTTCAACAAAATCAAAGCCTGATCATCATCATCCACCTTCACATATAAGCTAAACAATTGAGTAATCAACTGATTAAACTCTACTATATGATCATTCAAATCTGCTCCTTCCTTCATCTGGATATCAAACAGGTCTGCCTTCAACTAGAGCTTATTTGACAATGATCTGAACATGTAGATTGAATCCAGTGTAATATCTTGAAAAAAATTGAGATAAAATATTTTCTTAGTAATTAAAAAGCAGTAAATTACTGAACATCATAATTTATTTAACGGAATTATAAAATTTGTTTGTCAAAATAATAACAAAAATATGGTAAATACGAGTAAAATTCAACCCTATCACACAAACGTGTGGGATCCACTATCCCTTTTTTTTAAGAAAAAAAAAGAAAGAAAAAAACTTCCCCTCCACTTCATCCACTCCACTTCCATCTCCACTCACACCGTCACTACATCACCCTCATCATAATTCACCTTTTCTCTACTTGCTCTTCATTTCCTCTCCGTCTCTATTTCATCTCTTGGAGTCAAAGAGACATGGCGATCAAGGGATTTTTCATCATCCCTAGGAGTCAAGAAGGCCAAAGCTCTGTATCGTCATCCGACATCTTATAAGGTTCAAGTCTTCGCCAAAATACATCGAAGAGGTGAGCATCACTTGTTTGATCTTGTCTCGACATAGACATGGGATCATAAAAACTTGTATGAACGAAAAACGCGAAGAAACCATAAAGAAAAAATAGTTTCTGAGATTCTGGGCAGACGACATATTACAAAAGATTTGAAATTTTGTGAAAAATCATAGGATGTGAAATAAATTCTGGTTTTAATATATGTTGAATTCTCATATGTCTATTTTCTGATAAAGTCAATAGATCATGATTTGGAGCTGTGAATTTTTAAGATATAAATCAAAACGTGCAGGTATTCAATCTTTAAAAATTGGATACAGGGATGACTTTATGGCTTGATCTGCAAATTACTCAGTAAGAGTTAAGAAACTAGCCTTACATCATTGGAATGGTCTTGAAGTTTAGTTTCCAAAACAGTTCTTCCCATTTGTCAACTTTCATCTCCACGGGCTTCTCTCCCTTCAATGCTTTGAACACTCCTCATTGCGCAAGGATATCTATGATTATACTCTGCCATATGCTAAACTACGACTTCCCATCGAACGGTTTGATCTCGAACTTAACAATGTTCACCATCTTCTCAATTACGCAAGATCCAACAAATCCTAGTCTTCGAATATCCCCTTCAACAAACTAGATCTGAAAAATCGAATCTTTATATCCACAAGAGCCAATCTTTCCCTTACCCTCATAACCTGACTTGATACCACTTGGTAGAAATTATGCTCCTCCGAAGACAATCATAAACATGAACAACCGATCACAAAGAACAATCAAATAATAACAGACATAAAACAACACCAAGATTTTACGTGGGAGAAACTCTCAAGGGAAACAAAAAAAACCCGTGAAAAAACGAATCTGTAATCAACAACCGGATTACAATGATCATCTCTATTTCGAACCCACTCGATCTCGTTTGTGTTTTGCTCACGAAACCCTAGAGGAACTTATGTGTTTTGATCTCTCTCGCTCGTACTCCAAAGACCGAATACAATAGGGTATATATAGACCTTGAACTAAACAGAGAAACAAAAAACGTGCAGCCCAAGAAGTCATAAACCGCACCTGGACATGACCATGGCTTGTGTCCAGGAGCAATGGGAAGTTTCCTGGTTTTGTGCTTTCTAGCCAAGTCTGCGCCCGTGCGCTTTGGGAAGAATCCTGCGCTGGTGTCCGGCGACCTCCTTGCTCTCTTTTACGACAATGTCAACAAATCAAATGACTAAAATGCATAAATAATCAACGAAAGTACTTACAACCTAATAAAAAAGGTTTTCACACTGTAACCCAAGAGCTAAGAACTGCATAAAATCAAATCCAAGCGACACGAACGAAGAATAAATGCGTTTGAGATCTAATCTAACACCCTAGAACTTGATAAGATCTGATAACTACTTGCTAACTACTGAAAACGAGTAGCACATGGTGTATTTATAGAAAAATATCAAAATCCTAGGACCGTCACGATCATGATGGTCGTGCTGATTCGTTCTAGATGAAATCTGGACTTTGTCACGGTCGTGACCATCATGAAAACCTTCTCTAGATGGATTTTGGCAGCCGTAATGGTCATGACCATACTTGGAATGATCGTGACCACTTTCAAAAATACCAAAACGACTTCAAATCGATCCGAAACAAGCACGAACATCTTCATATGCGTTAATAACATTTTCATAACTCAAAACATCATCAGAAACTTCATTGATATGCATCCAAATTTCTTCAAAATTTGCATACACACTTCAAACCATGTAGCATCATTTCCTTGAAACGTTAAATCTCTCTTCACACAGTCAAATCTGCGTGAAAACCATACAAACAGTAATATCGATGTCCAAGACACAAAATTAAACTAGAACATAAAAGAACATAACTTTAAACATATTAAACAAAGGAAATTACCTTAGAAAATTATGAGTATATTCATGCTCATCATTTGTTAAGGCATATAGGTTGGGTTTCTGTTGTCTGTTCGAATTTGGACAGTTTGTATTTTTGAACATGATATAGGGAGAAATGACATTGAAGTCATGAGTTAGATTAGTGTTTATGGATTCTCTATAATCAGCTCGAACTTTTGACGAAACCTAACAATTCGAGGTTTCGAGGAGTGAAGTTCCAATGTCCGCCGACTATTATATGAGTATCATATGTCCTATGATTCTATCCATTTGTATACGGGCCTGGAAGAACTGAATCCAGCAAATAAGAATTTAGCATGATTGTTCAGAAATCGTTTCCAGCTGGTTTGTGCAATAACCAGGTACTTTCAGCATACACAAATGAATGTTGTTACTTGTTACAATGTACATATGAATTCCTTGAGCTGAATACAAGATAGTGTAGCATGTGATTCTCTCATCTTAATTCTTTGTTTTGTTACAAAACCTGTGTGTAAAACCTGTAAAAATATATTACATCCTCGGTTTCATATCATATCTAGTACTGGATAGGGGAACTGAGACCCTCTTGTGATGACAATGGGAAAGGAGGCTGATATCTCTTTGAAGGGAAGGCCGGTTTCCTGAACGACGCTCTTTTCCTGAGCTTGTGTAGAGCTTGCTTCGTGTAAAGTATCCGGAAGATGGGCGAGGCTCGCTCCTTGAACTTGAGAACCATGAAGAAGAGGAACCGGTAGCTCAAGAGTATGATGAAGACGGCCACGAGGTCCCACCACTTCGAATGATCCAACGACATCCCGTACATGTTCTGTATAATGTATGCTCCAGTTAATTTCGGTTGGCCTGGAAACATGTTGTCGAATTCCAGTCCCAGGAGATCATTCTTGCATCCACCCTGGGAATACCATGGATTCGAAGCAATGAGTACATTCATATAACCATATACTAACAGTTGGTATTTTGTTAAATTTTGGGGTGAGTAAAGTGGATTTGAAGGATGCTTGCAAGTACCTGTAGTGCCCAGGATCCATAAGTTATGTAAGATATCGGGTAACGCCAGAAAGGCTTAGGCAGATCAGGCAGCTGGCGGAAGAAGCCCGAGGTCATCATCATGATACCCTGCGGATATCCACGAATCAGTAAGAATGAGTCTTGACCATGGCACGAATGAAATGACCAACAGTACATTCGTTTTAATTGGCGAAAAGTTTAAGGTAAAGTGATGCTTACAATGACCCCAGCTCCTGTTATGACGCCCATCAAGTAGTTGGATATGATCGAACCAACAACCATCATGACGCTCTCTACTACGGTGATGCAGCCGAAGAGGATGAGACAGAAATAGATGTACTGGGATAATGCTGCTTTGTAGACCATATAAAAGCAGATTGCAGACGAAATGACCGAAAGAGCAACCAGGAATGGGAAGGAAGACAGAGAGTTGGACGCGATGTACACAGTGATTCCATAATACCCGTTCAACCACTCTCGGTCAAAGACCTTCAACTCTTCTAAAAACGATGGGAAACCACCTATAGACATGGCTACCATGAAGCCTGATATGAAAGCGCCACAAGCACTTCTGGCCGAGATGGAAGTGTAGGAGGTGCCTACGTCATAGAATACTGTACCGACACAAAGGGCAACGACGATGTAGACCGCCAAACGTGCCCAATAATACCCGACATCCCTAACCATGTTTATGAATGATCTTTTCGTAAGTACCGAAAGTTGCTGCAGCCAGGACGGATGACTGGTTGTGATTTTGTGAGTCGGGGGAAGTTTCTGCAATGCAAGATAGTGTCTCAGTAATACATTGATGAGGATGCAGCTCACAACCACACCGACAGGACCCCGTTATGGACAAGGTATGGAGAGGGCAAGAATAGGTAGCAATTATGGATTTAGTTGCTTACAATGGACGATAGTTCTTGAATCTTAGTTCTGACCCTCACAGCATATTCTGACCATTTGTACTTCTCAATAAGTGTCGCTTTGATCCGGCCTGTTTCAATGGCCATGAGAGGATCCGACGCTGTTGCCAATTCCTACAAGACAAACAAAATTGGTAAAATGAAGATTATAGATAAAAACTCAAGAAACAAGCAGTGTTAAAGGAGTGATAAAAGAGGTTAGTTTCATGCCAATTAGTTCAGCGGGCGAGTGCAGTCTTGTGTTCAAGAGAATGGAGGTGTGAATGTGGTGCTTACATATTTTCCCATGGAACCCATCAACGTGGCCGTAACCTTGTCGAAATCTGAATTAACACAACGGAGGAAATGGTCGGATGGGTTCCTTCTGCTAGGACATGGGAATCCAGCTTGTGCAAAGAACTGCAATAGAGAGTTTCAAGTTATGCCTTTTAAGGCAAGCCTCAGTTTTCTATAGAGTAATTGGTCGCTGACAAAATTCTTCATGTATATGGTGAAAAAAGCGACAGCGTTGTTCTATGCAACATCACAAACTGATTGCTTTCAAGATTCACATACCTCTAGGGCTGATTTGGCCTCTCCAAAATAGACTGTTTCTCCATTAGATAGAAGATAGAGGTCGTCAAACAGACTAAAGACTTCACTACTCGGCTGGTGAATCGATGTGATAATCGTCCTGTTACCATCCTTGGCGAGATTCCTAAGAAGCTGAGCTACGAAGAAAGCCGCTGCACTGTCAAGGCCACTGGTGGGCTCATCCAAGCACAAGAGGGACGGGCGGGTGAGGATTTCAATGGCAATACTAAGCCTCTTCTTTTCTCCACCGCTTATTCCTCTCAGATGCCAGTTGCCAATGAGTGTATTGGCACATTCTTGAAGTCCCATCTCTATGATTGTTCCCTCGACGATTTCATCCACCTCTTCCTTGGACAGTGTAGGAGGAAGCCTCAGATGGGCGGAGTATGTGATTGTTTCTCGGACCGTTAGTGTTCCTAGCATGATATCCTCTTGAGTCACATATGCCTGTAATTTACAGCAAACAAAATGTATCAGTAGTTATGTGAGGCGGTGACTATTTAGTCAAGTGAAAGAGATACAAGTCATATTTAGATAGGTTTACGTCAAGTAAAAAAAAATGATTTTGTATCACAACTGCATGCAAGATTATGATGGAACTCAACTCACCACTAGTCCGCGCTCTATTTTCTTCTTCTTCCCATTCAGAAGAATATTTCCTGTCATGACAACATTCGAAGAGAGCCTACCTGTGACAGAAAAAACAGACACGCAGATTACTAATTTGTGTTATTCTTCAGATGAAAATTGCTATCAGATCACTTAAAACATGCTTAGTAGGCAACTAGCCATCCTAGCAAGATAATTAATGTGTTAAGGAGAACAGAGTTTAAGCATGCGTCTAGGCGCTATGCACAGCTGTTTAAGCTTTGAAGCTTTCTAGGTTGGATCTTTCAGGCACTCAGTTTACATGGTTAGTACATCAGCTACTCTCCTCAGGTTAATGAGTGTAACCATCTATCAGAACTGTATACAAGTACTTAGGACGAACTATTACACACAGCACGCAATGTTGAAGAAAATGAACAAAATGGAAAGCGATAAGACGACCAGTAGGAATGGAGTGTCTTCTATTGATGTTCTAACTTCTAAGCCATATGCAAAATTAGAAGCGTGACATTTTTACGTTATCTTCAGAACTAAGAAATGCAAGACACAGGGGCAGAGTACTCTTGGATAGCACTTTAACAAAGGAGAAATATAAGACTGAATAAGCTACGGCACCGGAGTATCCAGTCAGGTATAACCATATAACCTAATGAAACTGAAGGAAACAGTCATTGACCACAGATTAAGAAAATAAGCACATATCAGAATGCCTAATTGTTTTTGTAATGATACAGTCTACGAACAAAGATTGTCCATTTGATGAGCGAGATGCTCATGAGTTCACAACAAGGGTCAGACATTTCAATCTGAGAAAACATAGGTGATTTTAGGGGTATTTAGCAGCAGCCTGTCTTCTTGATTGTCGAACTACACGTTACTGCATGTTCTCCATCATCAACTTAACCTTTTGATAGAGCTGGTTCAACAGTGTGACCAAGGCAAGTCTTGAGGAGGGCAATTCAGATATTAAAGGTTAATTTTATAATGAGGGTGTCATTTACTCATAAGAACAAACGCCGGAGGACTAGGATGGATAAGCAGTTATGCCGGGGCAGTAACAAAGCACTACTCTAGATTCTAGAAACTAGATCTTGGCTGCCTAGTGAAGATAAAAGTGTTAGCTGGTGGGTGACTGCAGTAACTCTAAAGTGAAAATACATCACAAATATTGATCTTTTGACAGTTGCCGATGGTCCCAACCGAAGAAAAACGCGACAAGAGTGCATGATTTTCTTGACATATTAACATAAACCAGAACGGCGCCCTATTCGAGAGATGAGACGACTAGTATAGCAAAAAAATGCACAAGGGGGATTGAGAGGGATTGGGATATAGTCATACGACATGCTGTTACTCATCCTGGACGCTTTCATCATATAGAACAGAATAAAAGGATTGGTGTCGATCAGCTTTCCTAATAAGACTCTGATTCCTAGCCCATGATACTGCTATACGAAAGCGGATCAAAGAGGCCGTATAAGCATGAGCGATATCGATATCCATCTGTTTATCAGAGCTTACTATCTTAATAGCGTTTAACGAAACCACTTAGCGACAACCAACGTTCTACTGCTTGTTGCTGCTTATCTTTTAAAAAACATTGGCGATGACAATACTGTGACAATATGCAACTTGCAACATGACAAGAACCACCCATGTGATATTCCTTGGAGAAACTATAGCCAAAAAAAGAAAAAGAAAAAAAAGACAATGTCTTTTCAAACACCAGATACCAACTTGGGTTAGACTACAGATATTCATCAAATGTTACATGTACTCTGAACCACCTAGCTCAAAAAATAGATACTACTAGTATATAAAGTATTTAGTTGGACCGTCACCATTAATGCAAACGTACAAATGGTATTAATGACAACTGCATATTTATAAGACTTTACACTAGCCAATAGCCAACCAACTAGGTTTTTCCAAGATTCAACAAATGAAATTTCAATGAAATGAAGGTAATGTATTTAGGGGACTCGTCAGAAAAGATTACTCCGGTAATAAAGAATCCTTTTTTAAAACAAGGAGGTCACAAATATGATTTCCTCTGAGCAACCTCTCTATTATAATATAACAGGAATAATTACTTACATTGTTTAAGACAACAAATAATTAGATACATTTTATCACCTCCAGGCCTGTATCCAAACCGAACAGTTCATGAACTGTTCGAATTCAACTCGACTCGACTCAAGTCCATTAGTCGAGCTGAACTCGGCAAGGTTTTTGTATTCGGCAGGTTCGACGAGTTCGACTAGTGCGTTTGCGATCATCTCTGCGTTCGATTGAGTTCGAGTTTGATCACTAGGTTCAACGAGAACTCGATAAATTAGGAGCCGTTGGATTAGAACCATTAGGCTTTTGATGGATTTTGAGCCATTGGATATATTCTATTTCAATTTTTCATTTTTAAGAACATTTTTATTTGTTATGATATTTCTGGAATGTTTGGTGTGTACTTTAGTACAATTTTAAGATGATAAGTAACATTACATGAGTATAAGTTATGAACACTTGAACTTCCGAATAACATCGATAGAAATGGTTGGATTCGACTTGATTTGATTCGGATTTGACTCGATTCAATATCCGACAAACTACTCGAAGAGTAATTCGAAACTCGACGAGACATACTCGAACTCGGTTTGAGCTCAAGTTTTTCACCAATGCTCGAGTTAGATTGATGTTCGACTCGAAATAAAAAATCAAAGTTCGAGATCGAATTCGTTGACACTCAACCGGTTCGCTTCGTGTACAACTCTAATCCCATCATATCGTACACTTGACATAGTAATATAGATACGCTATTTATCATTTTTATTTTATGCAAGTAGGGGACTGGTTGAAGGTAGACGGGGCTCAATATACAGTCTATATTTATTAATTCTCCTATGGTAAGCCTCCAAGAATTGATGTAACCTCAGTTAAGCGAGACCAATAAAGAGTGTCCTCTTTTTTGTTTCCGTTGTTCATAACATTTATTGTACTAAACAGTTTGGTCCACTTATACTTATCAATTACTAATTGTAGGTGGTTGGCCATCAACTTACTAGTGTTGCTATTCAGTGGACATGAACACCATTTATTGACAATATAATGCTAAACGGATCCTGTAACATTCGTCGTCGTGATACTCTGTGTTAGGAACATTGTTCGGAACGGTACTTTGTGAGGAGCAGATATATATGATTTATGTTGTGATTAGCATTCAGCATACCGGACCTATCACAGAGTGCTCGAGGTCGACTAGAAGCATATCAAAGATATTTGCATTGATATGGCAATATATATGTGCATGCCAAAAGCAATGACGAAAATGTGATTCACGTACATTGTCTACTTATTGGCAAGTCGAAAGATCTATGATCTCTCCTCCAATTATAGGCCCATCCATAAAGAATGTTAGAAATAAATTTTGGTCTAGAAATTTGTGTCTGTGGTCTCTCTTGTGGCGCGACTCTATACTAAATTGTTTGATTGTTAGGCGACCCTCCAAAAGTGTGTACTAATATATCAGTCAAGACACATACATACATTAATTAAAACGAACAAAGGTCACCGGCCTATGCTTTCTCAAAGTTTATGCATATCTTTTGTTAAAACTTCTTTCATCAAATGGCTTGAAAATAGCATGAAGACAACAGACAAATTTCTGCTGCATTCTTGAGAGATAAACTTGCTTTTTGTATGATATGATAAATTAATATTCCTATGCTGTCCCATACTGCCTCCATGTTGAGAGAGACTTTACAATGGAGCAGACCTTAGGAAAATAATTGGCATAAGACAAGTATGGAAATAATTTGTTGAGAACATGGGAGTGATTATGGAACTTAAACTTAATTTATTACTCCGTAGTATATTTTGATACTATAATTAACACATAATTAAAACATTATCCTAGGACACAAGTTAAGGTTTACCCCGAGAGTTGTATGCACGTAAATATGTGTCTCAATAATTTTCATGAGAAAGGGAGCCTTATTCTTATTCTCTTTTCATCCAAAAACTAACACATATTTTTAGGTTATTACTACGTAATATAAATAGTAAGTTTCATTTTATGTTCAAATTCTGGCGAAAATTCAATTAAAAAAGAAAAAGGAAAAAGAAACTTCTAGCAAAATCATTCAATTCTCAATCCATGATAGAGTACGTCTAACTTGCATGATAAAAGTCATGGAATGGATGATGTCTGATCTTCCTATCAATAAATCATATTGACACATGTATAATCCAACTATGATTATTTCCTGCCATCCTCGAAACATCAATATGATTAAACTAAAATCATATATCATTAAATTAATAGTGTCCAAGATTAATTTGAGTGGCACAATCCGCGGAAAAGAACACACACAGAAAGCGAGTGCACAAACAAAGAAACAAGGAAATACAAAATCCAAACTAACCCGCAAGGGAATCAAGCAGGGTGGACTTCCCAGACCCGGACGGGCCCATAATGGCCATAATCCGGCCCGGCTCAGCATACCCTCTCAGCCCATGAAGTATCCTCCTGGTGGGCTCGTCCTTCCTCGTCGGAATCACCACCGTCAGTTCCTCCCACACCAAGTACGCCGCCCCTCCTCCCCAATCACCACCGCCACCGAACACTCCCCCACCAACGCCGTCGACGGCGGCGGCGACGGCGGTGGTGGAGGGATTTGGTGATTCCTCGATCTCCATTGTGGTGGGGAGGGAATGGGGAGGGAATGGGGAGAGGAGATGAATGGTGTAGTTATGGGGGAGGGGAAAGGGGAATGCCGTACGAGCGAGGGAAGGGGTGAGGGGAGGAATGGGGAAATGTTGGTGTGGGATTATGGCAAGTGTGTATGTATGAGGGAGTGAGGGTTGCTTGCCAATTCAATGAGCATAGGAGGGATTGGTAGAGAAGGAGGAGAGGAGGCAAAAGGCTATTAATTACTGCTGCTACTAGTTTACTTTGCTGTGCTTCCACATATTTTCATCGTGAACGGAGTCGTAAATAATGGAGGGATTGTTTTCTAGAGAGACCCTTGTATATATATAAAGGTTAATGCAACAACTCATGTGATTATGCTACATACACGATGAGGGGAGCACAAAATGTATGCGCCCTTTCCTTGTTGCTATATCATCAACAAAGTAAAGGTTATTGTTTAATGTCTAAAAAAAATATCAAATTCGTGAACACATGATCAACGAAAATATTTTCTATTATTAAGCCAATCTTTTTTATGTCAAGGACGATAACCATGAACTTCGTTTTATGAGAATTGTGTCGTGATATGATGAAAAATGAGAGAAATCCCTCATGTTTGCAAGGATTGGAGGATGTCTATTTAATTTTAAAAGATAAAATGTTAGTGACACTTTTTTTGATATGAAAAATGATGATCACAATATGATGTATTCTCACATCGATCAACTCCGTAGCTAACCGAGGGAGGTGACTCTACGTTGGTATGGGGACGACAAGTCACTATATATCACATACTTCTAGTTAAAACCCGTTAGTTTCAAACTTTGGGATAAGGTAAAATCAACTCATGCTACTCAACTCGTAAGCATTTTCATTGCTGCTTCTGTTGCTACTCTTGTCTAACATACTGTAGTTATCTTCAAGGATTCCCACAAATCTTACGGACTCGATACATACACTTTGTTGCTTAATTTGATTTCTGCTTTTTTTATGTTTTTTTAATCAGATCTTGCTCGTCGGACTGAACTAATTGTATCTAACGAAGCTTTACGACCATGTTAGCTCTGATACTATTTTGATAGGAAATAGATGAAGGAGGAATAGTAAAATTTTATCCGTGGCACACTATCACATTTATTCCATATCATAAACTCGTTTAGTTGCAACAGGAACTCCTGTATCAAGATGGCCTGGTCAAAACATGGAAGGAGCATTTATGAAAAGTGGTACCCTCCATCAGATGTGCCTTGTGATACTTTTTTTCCCCTCCATGAAAGGTGAATTTTTGGTGGTGGGTACGTTGTATAAACAGGTGGATTAGAAAATTGCTATTTTACCTCAAAAATCCCACAACTTGATGTAAGAACAACTAAGATACATCGAAATCTTTATTGCATCAATTTGCAGAAATTTTTTTCCTCTTCATGTATCATGTTGTTATTGGCATCAGTGGATTCGTTATTGAATAAGTAACAAGATTAGAGATTCATAATTGTAAGCAA
This sequence comes from Drosera spatulata, assembly GCA_035668315.1. Taxonomy (NCBI): domain Eukaryota; kingdom Viridiplantae; phylum Streptophyta; class Magnoliopsida; order Caryophyllales; family Droseraceae; genus Drosera; species Drosera spatulata. Next base: position 14,635 of record JAOVYX010015124.1, read on the forward strand.
TTACCCTGTCTCTGTCCATGTACCATGTTTAGTACATAGATAAAACCAACGATAACACACCAAAGCACAACAAATGGTTATCAGACAATTACCATTTACCATGCATGTGTCATTTGTTATTCCGACCTATATTATGGTAACGCCGTCTGTGTTTCGTTAGAAGCAGTCAATTTGTCACCACGAGTGGTTTTGACGGTAGATTGAACGAGCTTCGAGAAGAAAGGAGGCTAATTCCACAGTTTTAGAAGAAAATAAAGAAGAAATAGTTAATTGTGTTTTCAGAATTAATCCAATGTTTTTGTCAAAAATCAATTGCAGTAACTTATCGCCCATACAATTGTACAAATTCTCTACTTTTGGGTGCATTTACCCTGTTAATTCGTTCGGTCCCTACAACAGATCACCCTACCAACTCCATGTGTATATGTGATTTCTACCTACAGCACTTCACTATATAGTAACGTCGTTCTCGTCTCATTCCATTACAAGCTGGCCATTAACAACGACATTAATTTCTCTCAATTCGCTTGAACAAACAACAGTAATGGAATTTCAAAGGTCATCTCACGACCCTTACTAAAAGAATGCTCGTGAAACCGTTGTTGGAGCAGAGCGAGCTGAGTAGGCCACTTGATTGATAGCCGCGAAGACGAGCCAAAGCGAAGAAATATACAGCAACGAGCTACTAAAAAGTCACTGTGATTTCACTCACATTATGTTTTATACATGAAAAGATGAAAAAGGTACTGTAGTTTTTTGGTTTTTTTTTTTAAAACTGAATTCTCACCCGTAATTATAAAATGCGATGAAGTTTAAGATTCTTTGGTCATTCGCGCTTACTTCCACAACCATAATATGTTTAACCCCATACGTTATGCTGGTCACCTAAAGACATCGAAAAGTAAAGTCTGGTTAGAAGATATAAAGTGTGATTTCGCGCGACAAGTGATTGCACCTGAGCAAATACATTAACAAATACAAACATAGGACTAATCAAGTATAGTGGTGCCATGCCATGTAGGGGACTGAATGGCGATCGAGCGCCCACCAAAACGACTACAAGTTAATCCAAAGTTTAAACGACATTAGATTCAGTGACAAAGAAAGATCTCAATTTGGTATAATCATCGAGACAAAGAAAGGTTAAAAAGACACAAACATTCCATCAATTGGTGCAAATGCTCCATAACATAAAGTATGCGTCATAATCATCCCTCATGCATAATATTGGCATGTGGTGAGCATTTACGCTCATCCAGAAATCATTATTGATGATGAGATGTTGCAAGATGCAAGCCTCCATGGTTAAGTAGTTGGAGTCGAAGTGGAAGGGGAATGTGTCAGTTGTTGCAACATAGGTCAAACGGACTATTTTCCTCCCGGACGATGTCTCGAATGAACAGATAGTTTCGACATCCCTTTTACAGAAGTTTCTGCGCAGATAATGTCGATACTAACCGTAGTTCAGATCTCAAGCCCTCTCCATGGAAGACAATCTTCCCACCAGATGGTAAACAATATCTTTATATAATATCCTTTATTTTTAGAATCAAACAAATTCTTGAAAAACTTTTGACTTTTCCACCTGGGTTGTATTTTGTCAGAATCAAGGTTATTAAGTCGTATATGCCGCAACGAAAGAAATGATGGACTATGTTCGAAACGAAATCATGATCAACAATTGATGCTCCTGAAGAAGCGGAAGAAGCTTTTCAAGAAGAGTTGAATATCATTCTACCCATTCTTGAACCATTATAGGAGATAGAATATGAGAATGATGATGGAGACGATGAGGATCGATGATAGAGAGGGGAAGGGAAGAGGAAAACAATGGAAAAATAAGAAAAATGGTAATTAGAAAAGGCTGGGTCTTTTTTATGGGACAAAAACAATAATACCTCCGTAATAAAATACGAAAATACGTAACTGATTCAATGGTAGCATACTGGCTGTCACTAGTATTGCATCTAAGTTAGAAAAATCAAATACTTGTTATTTTTCTTCATTTCTTGCCATGAGACAGAGTTGAGCATTAATCGATCCGACGACAGAAACTCATTATTTTGTATCTGGAGCATTGTCGCGGCCGCGACCAGGCCTGTCGCGTGTCCGCGACACCATTAAAATCCGGATTTCAGGAAATTGTTTTGATAGATTCTTGCGTTTTCAATTTCGTTGATGTTCTTTTAAAGTGCTTTTACTACTTTTCATACGTTTTTGTGTATGTTGAAGAGATTTGAGTTATTTTTCACAATTTTCGAGTTATTTGAGGTTGTTTTATGGTGTTTTTAGCATTTTCATGTATTTTTGAGTGTTTTAAGGTCATTTAAAGCCGGGATCTGTCGCGGGCGCGACTGGTAGAGTCGCGGGCGCGACGAGGGTCTGTCGCAGGCGCGATGAAGCCCTATCCGGATAAAATCAAAACAGAACCAACGCACGGTAGCTTCGCGCCACTGGCTTTTCAACCAAGCGTGATGACCAATTGTATGAATCAACGGTTCCTCTCGTACTAGACCAAGATAACGGTGCCAGACAGAGAAACTCGAGGCGAGGAGAGCCATGGCTGATATAGAACTCGATGGCATGGTTTTGTGGTGTTTTTAACCCTTTCATGTGTTTTTGATGTCATTTCAAGGCAGAAAAGCTAAACCAAACATGATTTACCCTAGGTAATATGATGTAGATCTTCCTTGATCTTCTTCTCCCTTCAATGGTGATGAATTGATGATATAAATGACCCAAAACAAGCACCTCAAATCACTTCAAAATGCAAATAACTATAAAAAAAGCCTAGAAATGACCTTAAAACACTCAAAATCACATGAAATATTTAGACAAATCATTGATGTTTATAGGTCTTAGGTGTAATGATTAATATGGAATGTTTGTAATGAGTATTGGTTTAACTCACTACGTTCCTGAAGTTGCTGCCTTCTTCCAAAGATAAGCTTCGTATATGGACCCCTCCACATGGGACCGAATAATGATTAAACGGTTTACATGATTGATTAAGTGAATTAATCAATTTTTTAATATTTTATAAAAATAGACTACTAATATTCTATACATTCTATCAAAACAAACTTGAAATGACCTTAAAACACCCAAAAGCACATGAAAGTGATAAAAACACCACAAAACATCCTCAATTAACTTCAAAATGCAAGAAACAACGAAAAGAGCCTTGAAATGACTTTAAAAAACTCCAAAACACATGAAAAGGTCAAAAACACCAAGAAATATCCTCAAAAAACTTGAAAATACAAGAAGCCTTCAAAAGAGCTTTCGATTGAGTTAAAACACTCGAAAAGGCTAAAACTATCATAAGAACAACTCCATTCACTTTAAAACACACAAAACTCAAACACACATGAAAAGGCTAAAACCACCACAAAACAACCTCAAATAACTTGAAAACACAAGAAACAACGAAAACAATCTTTAAATGAAACACTCAAAAACGCTCTAATGTAGAAGGATGGAGAAATGCGTATATCTCACTGAAAGATGGGAACAAGCACATCCATCAATCCACCATACGCTAAATACGGCTAGCACGTCTAGATATGAATAGACGCTATGGTGGAATCTCGAGCACATCATATCCCAGTGAGTGCCTCGAGTGTGTGTCTAACATAAAGTCCAGCTCTACACCATACGGACCTAGGACCAATCGTTCCTGTGCTTTTAACCTTTTCATATGGTTTCGAGTGATTTAAGGTCATTTCAAGTCTCTTTTGATAGATTCTTTGATTTTCAAGTTATTTGAGGCTGTTTTTTTTGTGTTTTTACCACTTTTCATTCGTTTTTGTGCATTTTGAAGTGATTTGAGTTGCTTTTATGGTGTTTTTAGCCTTTTGATGTGTTTTTGAATGTTTTAGGCACTTTTCAAGGGTGTTTTCATAGTTTCTTGTGTTTTCAAGTTACTCGAGGGAAGGTTTGCTAAGTGCCGCACGGACTACAGAAAAGCCCGTGACAAGTGGTATCAGAGCATGGTTACGAAGGGTCGGATCGTGGTTCAAATGGCCGAGGAATCGAACATTTCCCAAGGTGTACAACTTCCCCTTGATCCTGAGTTTCAGGACTCCACAGTTAAGTGTGCTTAACGTGGAGTAATGCTGGGATGGGTGACCTCCTGGGAAGTTTTTCAGGGTGTGCGCGAGTGAGGTCAAAGCGCACTGAAAGGATTAGAGTTGATCTGTGGGCCAGTTTTCAGCCTGACGAACGGTTCTTGGTGACGTTCCGGTAGCAAGGATTTGACCGGGACGCTACGAAATGAACCTTGAAATGAGCTTAAAACACTCAAAACCACATGAAAAGGATAGAAACACAATAAAACAACTTCAAATAACTTGAAAATGAAAGAAACTATGGAAAAAGCCTTAAAATGACATTAAAACACTCAAAATAACATGTAAAGGATTAGAGCGTTGAAATGAACTTAAAACACTAAAAAACACATGAAAATGCTAAAAACATCATAAAACAAGCTCAGACAACTTGAAAACGCAAGAAATTACGAAAAGAGCCTCAACAAAGGATTATTCACAATGATATTAAACCAGAAAACATACTCCTGGATTCAAATTTCACTCCTAAAGTAGTTGATCTTGGAATAGTGAGGATCACTTGGTAATTTTCTCGTCATCAGAAAATTTACAAGGTCAGCATACCAAGGTACATAACCATGAAGATGATATAAATGCTCGTCAGAAAATGATTCTGATATTCTAATTGACTCATCCTGATTTATAATTCTTGATAAGTGATCGACGACATGATTTTCTGCATCCTTCTTATCTCTGATCTCAATATCAAATTCCTGAAGAAGAAGGAAAGGGCAAAAATACCATGAAATATCCTCAAATAGCTTGAAAAATTAAAAATCTATCAAAAGAGTCTTCAAATAAGCTCAAAACACTCTAAAACATTTGAACAGGCTAAAAACACCATAACTGCACTTCATTTCAGTTAATATGAGTTTGTTTAATGCATATTGTGTAAACACCAAAATATGAATCAGTCCAAAAAATACATAAAATTTGACCCAAATCGAAATCAGGCCTGATCGATTTCAATATTTTAACAAAATCTGAAAATAAAAGAGAAAATGGAAAAGAAATCTGATTTCTTTCACTTCTACAACCGAGATCATCTCCTTCCTCAAAATATGGACATTCTCGAGGGCTAGCTCCGAGAACTCCTTCACATAGTCTCGGATTGAGCCCCTTTGAGTGAACCGACGAAGTTTGGCCCGTGCTTCTTCCACCGCATGCTCGGGATAGAACTGCCTCTTGATTTCTCTCTTGAAATCATCGTAGGTGTCAATCAAGCATGTCCCTTGCTCGATGTCCGCTTGCCGCCGCCTCCACCACAAGGTAGCGGTATCGGTGAGGTAGAGAGGTGCTGATTTGTTTGCGCATCCTTGAAAGATGCTAATTATGCTAATTTGTTTGCGCAAATTGGTTTTAATGTATAGAATCTGATTTGCGTGCCCATGCCTGCTCCAAAACCAAACGAGAACGCTTAGCGCGAGCAAAACGCACGCGAGATAGCCGATCGAGGGACGAAACCGAGGGACCGTGGGAAAATCCCGTTATTGTGTCTTCTCCTCCGTGTTTGCCTTCAAGTTCCATGAGAGAATGATGGGAGGAGAAGAGGAGAATAGAGTAATGAGAAAAAAAGTAGTACATCCCCATAAAAAAAGGTAATACGTTTAAAAAAAATAATGTCTCTGGAAAAAAAAAAGGTAGTACGTCCCCCACCCCATCAAAAGTAATAAAAACACCCTAAAAGAACATCGATTAAATTGAAAACGCAAGAATCTTGATCCAGTTGTCGCAGGCTGTATTCCATTGTTGTCTCTAGAGAGAATGGAGAGACTTGTTGTGGCTGTGTGATCCCAACAATGGCTGTGTCTTTGACAGTGGAGGATGGTCCTTCATGTGTTGTTGTTAACTTTATGTCATAAAATGCTTGTCTCGAAGAAGAAGATGACAGGGATATCACCGGAGAACAAGAGCAAGAAGAGGAAGAAGAGGAAGAAGAGGAAGAAGAGGACGAGGAAGAGGAGGAAGACAAAGAGGAAGAAGAAATAGATGAAGAAGACGATGGGGAGGAAGAAGAAGAAGTGGTGAACGAGGCAGCGTTCGAGAGCGACGTCGAGCGAAAAAAAGACCTGTAACCTCTCGGCCGGGGGGGAGGAGAGGAGGCGGGCGGAGGTGCGTTGTTGAGGGGAGGGACAAATCAGAGCGACAAAGGGCTGAATCTCAGCGGATCGTGACAGCAAGGCCACTCTGCCACTTACAATACCCCGTCGTTACATTGATCATAGTCTTCAGCTCCCTTCTCTTCAATATCCTGCATTGGCATCCCATCAATCTTCAAGTGAGGAATCTATAGCAACTTTGCTGCAATCTTTCATGCTCCATGGCGGTGTTCTGTCCTGGTCGAACTCTTTCACGGGCAACATTAGAAAATGGAGACTCCCCCGAGTAGATACTAGATACTGATTTTGCCCACTATTGCTAGCAACTTTTCCAGCTTCATAAGCATTTTCTCTTTTGTTTTATTTCCCCTGAAGACACACTTTGGCAATCCAGATATCAGGGAGAAGATTATTTATCACACACTCGATTCTGTTGAAAGGAAACATGCCACTCTGCTTCACTGCACACTATTTCTCAAGGCTTGGATGAGTTCTACCACTCTTTTTGAAAAGCCTCGTTTAACTTTCTTCGCTTTGGAGCAGCGGGGCTATTCTGAGTTGAATTTGCACATGACCCAGATGGTGTGTCATCACCTCTCTTGTAGCTCAGGCATGCTGCATCCAGGACCCCAATAGGACTCTGGGGAATTGACTGGGATGAACTACTTGGAACCTTGAGAAACCCATTAGCTAGTGAAAAATCACGAATGAGTTCGAGGCACTTGAGTAATCTCTCCTGTAAATTGAACAAACTGGTTTGCATTAGAAAAGAGCACAAGACCAATGAAACACAAAGGAAGCGCTCAGACACATAATCTATCTCCTACAATTCATCAGCTCAAAACAGTGATCAATTGCACCCAACAATCAACTCATGATTATTGAGAGTTTAAGAGTCCAAGAAACAAATACAAGATGAAACCCAAACTTGTTTTTGTAAGATCTAGAACTGTGTAGGATTGTTCAAGGATCCATTACCTTGTTCACATGCCCAGAGAAGCAAGAAACAGTTTTTGCAATGTCCACTGTTTGATTGTCTCCTGTAACACAGATTGCCACTGTTCCTGCAATCTCTGAAGGTTTGAATTCCAAAAAGTTAATTCCTGCATCAAATTTAAAATCATCAATGCACAATTCCTTTCCCGTTTGTCACTATTTGCAAACATAATACCTTAATTCATAATCAATAGACCACTCATCAATAACCTTGACGTTATCTTTACGGATCATAAGCAGAATCAAAATACATAATGTGATCTCAAATGAGGCAGAAAGGATCATACTTGGGAAGATTTCGTTACATACCTTTGATGATGCATTGGATGATATGGACTGATTTCAGGATTGAGGGTCTGGAAGGCATCCTGTCACTATTGAGTTTATACAGGAAGTGATCAATAAAAGAAAATGGTGTGACGGGGTGCATCCTCCACTTCAACGTGCTTAGCACTAAGAGCTCCATTCTTTGAATCGTTTTTGCTTCGAATATAAACTTGGATCCAACTATCTGCACATTTGTTCCAAATCCATCAAAACACACCTTCCACTATGTCTTGATCGAGGATCGCCCTAGGTGGATCAGGGGAGCTCAGAATAACTCACCTGCAAATCTAGGGGTGCAGGTACATCGGTTTCCTCGACCTTGGCTGCTAACGACACACATGTGACAGCCAGCAATTGCATCATCCAAGCTTTACCCTTCTGCAAATAAACATTATATATTTATATCACGATGCAATATGAGAACTGTGAAATTTGTCCATGTCAAATGATCAAACTGTGCACAAGACACATTGCTCTATTCCCATTGAATCTACAGTATTAAGTTTAATTATCAGATGTATATTGTTCGAATGGGATGATGTCCACAATTAGTATTCTTTTCAGCCTTGCTACACACAAGCTTTTGGTATAGCTGTATAGGAGATTCTATGATCAGGTTTCACTCAGGTCATGAGTCTGATACCCCATCTAGAATAAGAATAAGACATTACAAAATACAAGAACGTTATTTTCAACAGTTTGTTAAGCTTGAGCTTTTAAACAGATTTGACAGAAAAGACCGTGTTTTGATCAATCCTTACTGGTAGTTCATACGCCGAAAGGAAGCGGTCCAAGTAGTTCACTGATAGGCAGGCACATTGAGGTCCAAAATTGAAGTGGGAATGGACCTGTTCAAGATGTTAATCACATATCAGCAATTCAGCATTATCAAGCATCAAATTAGCATTAGCTTGTCAATCAGATAGGCCTGCTTTCTTATCTAATAAAACAGTGCCTCATGCTATCAATATCCATGATAATGAGATCAGAAAGTTTTATTGGAAGGTAGAAAATGCAAACACCACTTCACCATCAAAGGTCGACAATCTAGAATGATTAAGCTGCCTAATCACTCATTACTGAACATTCATCTAAAGATTCCAATGTCAAGGGCTGTTCTATTCTATTCCTTCTTGTGGGCCATTATTTCGATTCTTAGGTTTTTGGCGTTAAACCTTGTGTCTATTTAAAAGTTTATTTCATTCGTAATATCCCGCTGTCTCGATTTCTAACAGTCTCCCCCTCAAATCACGTTCTAAAGAGCTAAACCACCAATAATCCTTCAAAAACCCACCTTGAAAATCCAATCAACAGCCTCGTTCCTAGCCACCAAGTCCACCTCACCACACCTGAGTCTCCTCAAATAGTCACCACAAGGCAAACACTCAATCTCCCTCTCCACTAACACCCTCACCCTCTCCTCATCCATCACCACCACTCCACTGATCATCCCTTCCTCTCCCTCAACATCCCCTCGATCGCCGCTCGTCGGCGTTATCAAACCAATATCAACACTATCATCGTCGTCGTCGTCCAATATGATGCTGGATTCCTCCTCGGGACAGAACAGGCTAGAATCTGCATAATCGAAACTGGGTGGTGTCATTTTTTTGTTATTGAAAAGAAACCGAGGTGGAGTTGTGAGATTGGTTTTTGACGAAAAGAAATGCGGTGAGTTGAGTGAGTTGAGGGGAGCGGAGAGTGATAGAGGAAGTGGGGAGAGTGGGGATGGAAGGGAAGGGACAAGGAGAGTGAATACTGGGAGTGTGTAGGGAGATATGAGGAGCGGAGTTGTAGGAATATAGGTGGCATGGTGAGGGTGTGGGTGTGGGTTTATTTTCTCTTTCCTGGTTTTGTTCTTTTAATTTTTAATCTTTATATTTTGATTTACTTTGTGGAGAAGTACGAAATATGGGGAATTATGGTTATTATGGATTCTAAAAATGTAATCTAATCGATGGATGTATCTATTCATAATCCTAGAATTTGTCAATGCAATCGGCTTCATCAACTCGAATAAAAAGAAAACGAACAAGCAAATCATATCATCTCTCATGAGATCAATCCTTAAGTAAACTCTAACTTCAGCTTGAATCTTTATAAAAGGAAATGTTTATCTTATGTAGGAGTAACTTCAGCTTGAATCTTTATAAAAGGAAATGTCTATCTTATGTAGGAGTATGAGTTTATTGGATATGTGATGAAGCAAAAGTTATTTAATTTTGAGGGTTTTTTCTTGCCCAACTTGGTCAGCGACTCACCTTCTATCGAAAAGGTCAGGAGGTTGAATTATGGTGAGTGTTCAATTTATCTTGTCCTTTTCGATTTGCGGATTATCGATTAGACCAAAGGGTTTTCCTTTGAAAATATCTTTTTGAAAAAAAAAGTTATTTAATTTTTTTGACGAATCGTATCTTAGTTCACTCAGATGACTAACCAATAGATCATCAAATTATGCATTGCATAACATAAGCTCATGAAATGAAGACTTCTAGGGTGACCCAAACGAGACAAAAGCTGGATGGATAATACAAGTAGTAGCCAGCAAACTTGAAATTGAAACGTTGAACGAAAAAGTGGTCCATGGCTGTGTGTTTGGGTAATTTTGCACTTACACAATAATAATGTCTTTCAGTCAAAGTGAACGGTTGCAATATGCCTGCGAAAAGCTTACATTCGTGCAGTATCCAACAAAGCCTTTTTTGAAGTTACTACTCTGCTTATTACTTTACTCGTTCCCGCTCAGCTACATGTTCAATGTTGCATCTTTCTCGTGTTCCCAGTTTCTCTTTCACAAAAACTAATAGAAAAAGCAACTCTAAGTTGTGGAAGTATAGCAAACTTAAACTTTTCGATTGTCACTTTGGTTTGATGTGTGTTCGATTCATTGCTTTCTTTAGTTATCGGATCTTATTTTGCTTCAATAACATGTTTTTGTGTCATCTTTGATTAAAATTGTTTAGGAAGAGATGCAATTGAGCGGTTTTATTTTTAGAGTAAAATACTAAAATTGTAAGTATTGTCTATACTCCAAAAGGAAAGTCTTAACGTCTGTTTATTATTATTTTTATTTCTTGTTCTTTTATTTTAAGTTCATTGACTAATGAATCAGAACTGATTGATATCATTTCTGTTTTTTATTTTTTTTTTTAAATGGATGAAACAGAGACAAAAAAAAAATCAGAAAAAATATTTTTCGCTTCTGAAATCATTTTATTTTATAACGTGATTTTGATTTTTGTTACTGATTTTCTATTTTTGTTATTGGTTTTGATTTCTTCAATTTAACATCAATACTAAATAGTCCCTTAATTGTTGTGATTCTAAAAATTAATGATGAACCAATCTTCATTAGCCGGAGAGGGTAACTTAAAGGCGGATTAAGCTCTTTCAATCTCTTTAATTGCAGTCACGAAGCTCAATTGAAGCCATCGTTTAAGAAGTCCGAGCTTTCGCCCTCTGAGTATCTATAACGGAATGTATACAAATTTCCGGTCATACTACGACCTTCAGTTGCAACCAATTCAAGTTCTCCTAAAGCTTGATTTATGCTCAGCTTTGTCAAAAACTTGGTTACATGGCATAGGATTCCCATTGCTCGATCCCTCAAAAGCTGCTTAAAAACATTGAAGTTCTGAACTCACAAAAAAATTTCCCACTCTTTTCCCTCAATACTTATTTGTGAAGAACTTTCTGCTTTATACATCTTGTCAAACTTTTAACTTACCAGGCTTTTGAACCGCCTGCCCGTCCTTGCCGCTCCCCCCATTTTCCTGTTTCCATGGGAAAAGAAAAGACAACGACCAAAAAAATAATCCACTTAATTTTGTCAAGTATAAAAAATTAAGAATGACGAGATACATATAAGTTTATTTTATTTTATCACAAATAAATTGTTTTTTAATATACTTAGAAGATATCAAGTCTTCTGTTTATTCTTGAACCAACTTTTGATTACATAAATGATAAAAAAACAAGTGGGAAAAAAAAAAATTGAACTTCAAAATCCCATTGTTGTTTTTGGTACAGGCATGTGTCCTGTCAGGAGCGTAATGCATGCTGGTTGTGGTTACCAGCTTCTTCCTCAAAGTCTCAACCCCATTGAACACTTTTCAGAGTGTGCACAAGAGAATCCACTGGAGGAGGCGCGCAGCCAACTCAGGCCCCTCCATGGCTCCTTCCCTTTTGTTGGGGCCTAAAAAGATATGTTTGCAAGAAAATGAGTCGTGCTTTCTGTTTTTGGTTGAGCGTTGGACTCAAATCAGTGTGCCATCTGCCATGCCTTATATGGTACTACTACTACTATTATATCTACTTGTCGAGATCTGAGAGTTCGAATCGTGATATCACCATGTACCAAAGAGACGGAATTGGAACAACCGAGCATGATTTGTTAGAGATAGTATTTTTATGTTATGTCGAAAGTATATATATTTTGAGGTCTTCTATCATACATGAGTGTAACGCCTAGTTGTTTCTAAGGTAGAGATGTTTTAATTCGCTCCAACTGCTAATTGCATATGTTCCCTTGGGTTTGCAATTCACAAGTGTCTTGACTTGTGATTACTGATGAACAACAGTAATAAGATTTGTGAATTATACAGAAAACATTATAGGGTTCTGGTAAACGGTAGTATATAGTAGGCAGTATTTATGAAATAACGATATTTACGAGGATAATAAGCCTTGTCACAGAACCACAAGTCATAAACACTGTATCCTATGGCATCCCATGACGCAAACGAATTCATCTACAGACCTCATTATATGTTCGTGAATGCATTAATGTCATAGCTGGAGATACGAATTCTGGATGTCCTTGCAAGTCCTGTCTTTCCTTCTTCCATTTTCCAGTGTTCAGATCTTTGAAGAAGTCTGAAGTCCAATTATTTTTCATAACAGAGGGCCAAATTGCTGTTGGCCTCTCTTCACAGTTGTCAACAACCAACCAAGAGACGATATGCATTATGTGCAGTTCCTTAGGCACATCTTATTGTCCTACGGTTATTCGGGAAGTTCGGCTACAATGTGAACTCCTACCAAGTCAAAGCAAATATAAGTTGATTATATGTTGTTTGCTTCAACCACTGATGAATTCTAATTTGAATCTTGAAGGAGAAAAAAGCTTTGTTACTTCTACGCATAAGATGTTCGTTTTTTTAGTGCTAGTGTTTGATGTGTTGGACTTTTGCACGATAGGTTTATCAGGGTTCAAAATTAGTCCTGCACTTAATATAGTTGTGCCGATATTTACACTTAATATAGTTGTGAACTTGTGAAAATGATAACGGTTGTGGGATCCTGTATGATAACAGGAAATTAGCCATTGTCTTTCTGGAGTAATTTTAGAGGCTCCTTGGCCTACTGCATAACACAAGTACTTGACAAAAAGACATCAAATTCTATGAGAACTACTGAACTAGCCATGGTACCTTCATGATTATTGCGTCGATTAATAGACTACCAATTGATATTGGTTTTGAAGATCTCTTTCATAAACATGTATTATGGTTTCGAATGTTTGGATCCTTGAGGCCTGTCTGCAGGAGTCATCGTTGATAGATAGAATTGTTCTCAATTGCTATTTGCCTTGCTAATGTGAACGCTTTGTGATTCAGGATGTGAAGCTGGGACTAAACAGCAAGGCGCTGCAGACTATCGTTAAGCCTAAAGCAACTGGAAGAGGTATGCCTCATCTCGCCATAAATTATGAGATTGATGTCTTCGTGTTGGATCCATAGTAAGAAATTAACCTTGACCAGACACAATAATAGATTGCGAGCAACTGTTAATAAAATGCGTCGGGTAGATGTCGCAGCTGTAGTAATTGTTACGAGTCAGGTACCTTATGATTCAGTATAAGTTTAGAGTGGTCACCAAGTAGCTAGCATCATCATGCTTTCGGCCTCAGGTAGTTTATTTTAACCAGCAGTGGCACCTAATTTGGATGTGATCAATTGATCCAGTACGCTCGCTGTACATTCTACTGCATTATACTGTTAAATGAATAGTTTAGCTGGCAAAAGGTGCCTTTTCGGCTCTAAGCTATATGGTATGATCCTGTTGTACCCAACTAGAAATTTATGAAGCCATTTGTTGGCGCTGTTAAGTTATATATTTCAAGTTGTTACCTGATTCCTGATGCACATTTTGTGTGAAACGAATCTTAAGAGGCTAAGAGCATGATAAGATTCTAGAACTAAGAAATTTGACATGGCAGTGCTGAGGAACTACCATAACATTGGTACGGAAGGCGACCTTGTACAGACAAATAAGCTGCGATATGGTATCTAGAGGGAAATTGGATACACTCGGATCGGATGAATACTAAATAGAAGAATCTCAATATGAACTTTGGTGAAATCCTTGATGCACACAAGCAAGCTTTTTCTTGATATAAGTATTGCTATAACAACTGTTTGAAAACATTTCAATGGTTACCTGAGTAGTTAAAAGCCGAACCCGACAGGATTGTTAAGTACTGAAAGATCAATCCGTTGAGGGCAGAAGCTCCAAAACTTAATTCTTATCCCTCACGGACCTAATCTTAACATCAGGTTCTTCTTTTTCTAATAGCATGTCTAACATCTCGCGGATAAGTCTCAGTCTAGACCAGTTGCAAAAATTAGATGTTTTACTTTCTGTAGTCGCATTCGTAAGTCTTAACCTACAAAAGCCTGGTTAAACTGATGAACAGTAAGATATTGTTTTTCTTGGACTAGAGCTGAGCATTTTCTTGGGTCTTAGTTTCTGTATCTGTGCCCAAATTGTTTTGAGTTTCTGGGCTCATGTTGTAACTTGTACTATCAAGCCTGTGTGCTTTATGAACTTTCTTATCCTCTTCCTGGACTTGCACAAGTAAACATGATATTGGCCCATTTAGTTCTTGAGCATTCCCCTCATCTCCATATGAAGGGCTTGTAAAGCATCCAGTATTTTATGAGTGATTGAATAAACTTGCTCTTTCTTGCTTGATGCTCTCCATGGGAAAAGTCCACTGATTTAGA
>JAOVYX010015125.1:0-29170 GCA_035668315.1 Drosera spatulata
ACGCTTCTGTTTTCTTGAATCAGAGATGTAAACTCATCCCGCATTTCATCCCTCAGGGACTCTGGGTAGAACTTATCACGGATTAGCTCTTTGAATTCCTCCAAGCCAAAGGTAGAAAGTTCTGCACGCTCTGCGACTGTGCTCCACCAGTTGTTAGCATCTCCCTCGAGATAGTATACCTCGAAGTGAGCCTTCATGTTCTTTGGACAGGCGATGAGGTTGAAAAACTTCTCGAGGTCGTCGATTCAGTTCTCAAGAACAGTTGGATCGTCACCTTGTGCATACCGGTTTGGACGATGTGCATGGAATTGGCAAAAGTACCTCATCCTGTCGGGCTCAACCGTTTCGCTACTCAGATAAGAGTCTGTTTGATACGTTGGAGCGTTACGAAGATTCATTGTTAATGGGTGATAATGCAGTTTGTGAAGTTCCTGGAATTGAATCTGTCAAATTAAGGATGTTTGACGGTGTTGTTCGTACCCTTGGGGATGTTTGATATGTCCCATATTAAGAAGAAACTTGATATCGATGGGTCGACTTGTTTTCAGAAACTACTGCGTATCAATTTAGGAAGAAGGCATCAGATTTAATAGAGGCGCGTCGGTGATTATGAAAGCTAAAAAGGTAAACAATCAGTTTGTATTGGTTGGTGGATGCAGTGGAGCAGTTACTCCATTGAGGAGAAGTTTAAAGCTGCTGAGTTCTTGCAAGGGTGGGATGAGAAAGCGTATCAGGTTCGTGAAAGTGCTTACAAAGGGTCCCATGATCAATAGTGATCACGAGATTGTGAAGATGAGGGCAACTTTGAAAGGGTTGCATGATAGAGGCCACAATTCTTGGTTGAGGAAGACTGTTGAGCGTGGATAGTTTCCTAAACGACGTGTGTACAATAGCAAAAAGCATTAGTGCATGAGGAACCTGAGACACGATTCAAGGAGTGACTCTAATACTTATGTTGCTGATAAGTCGCATGGTGGGGATTAACACTTTATGAGGTCAAAGAACTCTATGTCTATGTTTGTGTGGAAAAAGTTGTCAGTTTCAACAACTTCTTCCACTTGTGTTGTTGCGTGAAGTTAGCATGTGGTCGTCCACCAGTGTTATATTGAGTTGATTGTTTGGGAATCAGTCTCAAGTGGGAGATTTGTTGAGTGATGGTCCTGGTTCTTGGTTTGGCAATATTGGTGGAAGGATCGCGGCACGGGCCGTGCGTGGTGATGCACAGCCATACGCGATGGAAGACGCTGGTCTCAATGCACGGGCTGCTGGGAGCCGTGCATGCGAGAGGACACGGTCGTGCGGCCTACCCAGTCTCAGCGTGAGATTTATTTTCTCCGAGCTTTTAGATTTAATGTGTTTAAGTCTTTTATTATTTGGGCCAATTAGAAATAGAAAAATTAGGATTATTTCGTGGATTTATAAACAACCCTTTGTAACATTAGTTTTTTCTTAATAGTGGATCTCATCGACGCTAGTGGATTTCTCTTTCCTTTTGAGGTTTTTTCACATAATGTTTGTTCTTTTTTATTACTTAATCGTTGTGTGAATCAATCCTAACGCTCTTGTAGTATAAGCAAGGGCATAAAATTATCAGTAGTGCCCCAAGACTTCTCCCAGTGAAGACTGGTCTAAGTGTGATGCAGGTAAGGATACTCCAAACTGCATCTTCTAACTCATCGGTCATTGATCTATTGGTCGTTATCTTAGACCTTGTGTATCACTGTTAGTGACAGTGCATATTTTGATCCGGGTTGAGCTGTACATAGATCAATGTAGATTTGCTGAATTATGGTGCAATGTGCATAGGCCGATATTTGAGCTTAGAACCTATTACTATATTTAGTAATGTCACTCTCATGCCTAAACAAGGTAAACTGATAAGAGGGAATGGGATATCCGACCATTACACTCGTTGTGCTATTTCTATAAGTTGGATTCATTATCAGAGTGATACAAGTCTGGGCATGAGGCTTCCTGAACTGAACGCATTTGAAACTGGGTCATCCCCGTTTACTTTGTTTTCAGGTGCCACTCCGAGTCTCGGCATCATTTGGTTGTCTTTTCCTACCATCGGTCATGAATGAACTGAGTTCCTTGTATCGGTTGATAATTTGCCACATAGGTTTTCATGCAAACTGTTCTATTTTGTGTCTCTGCAGCATGAAAGGTGGCAGGACCCAGACTTGTAGCGACTGCTGGTGAGTTTTATGTCTTGGTGGGTCTCTGGTCTTCGATGGTCGCTGAGTACATTGTTTTGATGGAATTGTGTGATGGTCGACGATGACATTGTGTATTGCCATGTTCCTAAGTTGTTAGGGCCACTCCACTAATCTGTTTTTCTTATTGTAGGGAGAAAGGTATGAATTACACGGAGGTGCTAGTTTATTCGTTGAAACGTATATGCCCATAAGAAAGCCTCATGTGCGAAATTTTGTGCAGACAGATGAGAAAAGTTGTTCCCCTTGAGTTTTATCAATTCTTCTTCTTTTACTAAATGAGATGCATTGACATGACTATAAATATGTATAAGATCATGATGAATGTGATATTATGAACTTCTCCAGATTTCAGTTTTGTGAAATGCTTCTTGAATCTCGCGTAGTAAAGAAGACACCTGGGAATCATGTTGCAATTTTCTGCTGCACTCTCTACTTTGGGATTACTAGGGGTGACTCCTTGCTTCTTTATGACCTGTAGGGGATATCGTATTTCCACTATACATTTGATTTACGAACTCTTGAGCCTGAAAACATTTTCATGTTTACTCTTTCAGTTTCTTTTTACAGTCCGAGAAGGGTTATAGTTTTTTGGACTCTTGTCAACTTTTCAAACTTGGGTGAAGGACGAACAATTATATTTTCTATCTTGTACAGATTGACATAGTATGCCATTTCTGCAATTGTGAATCCTCTAGAACCATCCATTCGCTTGTCGAGAGGGATCTTAAGTGTGCATGTTTTCCTTTTCACATTCATGACTCCTCTTGCCTGAATTCAAAGGGGGAAAGCAACTCGATATTTTTCATTTGCATGGTTTTCTACAAGGTGAACTACGTACTTAGCTGAATTTCAGTTCTGTTGTGTGCCACTCCGTCCATAGCTCTCCTCAGGTTTTCAGGTTTGACTAAACATTGATCAGGGGAAAACTGATTTTGAGGCAGCAACAAAGGTGATTTTTCCTTCTTAATTAGTAGACATGTTTGCATTTTGATTTTTTCTCACTGTTTTCTGAAATGAGCTTTTCTTCTACCATCAGGATTCCAAACTGAAAAATTTGCACACTGAAATCTGTATGCTGTAACTTCAACATGATACGGTTGTTTTCCAATGCAGATGCTTTTCTTTGGAAAGAGCATTCCTTTTCAAGGCGTACACATGACAACGATGAATGAAACGATCGGCACAAGACAATCCTGAATTGTTAAGATATACTACTCCCTCCATTCCAGGCAACATTACACAATAACCATATTATTCATTACGTATTTTGACGTGTATTTTTTGTTTGTAAATGATATGATATAAATTTTATTTTGACCCAGAGTTATAGTTTATATCTTATATTATCTTTGATGTTTCACTATAAATTTACACAAAAAAAATTTCGTTTGATCATCCCGTGAATCATTTGTAACACCGTGAACTTTTTTGTCCGTGTAACACTCTGTTGTCTATATTATAGAATGGAAGGAGTATATTATATCTTTAGATGAATGTTACTATATACATGCTTGAAAAAACTGCTCCGTGCAAAAACCGTGAGTGCCATTTTAAAGGTCAAGTCTGACATGCAAATCCACCCTTCTTCCAATCATATTGTTTGGGTTGGTGTTGAGGAACCAACGTTCGAACTGATGGTATAAGATCCGTTGATGTATATCTTAACACTCTTTCTTCTTTCTCATACAAAGGTTCATTTGGGACTTGAAGTGTGGACAGTATTGGTCTATCCCATATCAAATGTTATATATAAGGTGCACATAATAAATCACAATAAATGGGAGTGACAGGTATCGAACTCGTGACATTATGTAATGACCTACTGTGATATCATATCGAGGAACCAACTCTCCCAAAAGTACGAACTGATGATAGAAGTCCCACTAATGTATACTTAACAGTTCGACACATACTAAGGACATCCTAAGACAACCTCTTTATGTTATTACACAGATAAGACTCTGCATATCTTGTCCTCAAAATCTATTGCCGATAGGATTATTTGTGTTGTGTCTTTGCCTTGGATATTTTCCAAGAACGCTAATTGTTAACGAGACTCATGTAGCTAATGTAGTGTATGACATCGTCTATCAGGATCAAGAAGACTACGGCGGAAAGTATACAATGCGTGGCAGCCCTTTTTTTTGGCCGCTGGTAATTTCACTTACCTAGATCAAGTAAAATATTTTAGGTAATTTGTGAATTGACTCGATGGTTTCTGGATGAATGAAATAACAACATAAAGAAACATTATGTATTCCTATTGCTGAAGCAGCTTGCTGCTGTTGCGAAGTTCAAAACTGGTACTATTTTTTCCGGCCAGGTGTTGGCACCTTAGTTGTATCATTTAATAGAATAATATGATCCATACAATAAGCACCACTTCATGTTCTGTGTCTCAATATGGTCAAGAAGGATTGATTCATGAATCCAAACAATTCTTTCTCAATCATGTGATTAAGTGTTTAACACGATACGATCGTTTGAAACAACTCTATACATATATAATAAAAGTAAGATTCTGTAAATAGTTCTGAATCTACATTTGATAGAATTATCTGGGTTTATTGCCTTTATATTCCACTGCATGGACTTGAGTGTTATTCCTATCGGAGATAAAAGGGTAATTTCTATACAGAAGAATAGAACAATACTTCTCCATTGTAATCGATGTATAGCATTAAATGTGACAGATCACACCGGAAGAGTTGTACAAAAACAATAAAGAGACACAGGGGAGAGCAGATGAAATCATGTGCTCCCATTGATATCGTTTCCTTCTCCCTTTTTGACTGCCCAACTAACAATCTCAACCCCCTAAATTTCCTACAAAGTATTTATGAAAATCTTATATCCAAAGTCACACATAACATCATCATCAAGACACACATTGTAAATTTCAAATAAAGAAAAAAAGAAAAAAAGATCATAGGATTTATGATCTTGTAATTCATTATGGTGAAAATGATATAACATGTTCTCGTAAAGGAATAGTCACGTCTCACCCGAAACTCATATCAACGTACAACATTCTAGCTTATAATGGTATCGTTACATCCGTGGTGTGTATTCTTACATTAGTCGTTTTCAGGTTTAAATATGGGTAGTTATATACTCAAACAGGATTAAGAGGAGTAAATTATCACTGGATACTCCTAGCTTGATGTCGTACATGTATAGTGCTAGGTGTGGGACTGCTGCAACAGCAACCAATATGAATGTAGTGATCGTAGCAGATCTTACAGCAGTGTCTATTTTTGGTTATATAGTAAGTAACAATTACACAGACCAAATTAATCTTGGGTGTAAATGATCTTTGTATTTGGGTAAATTTTCCTGTTACAAGTTGCATTGAAGGCTTTAGCTTACCTGACACTCACATCTCCTGCATTTTCTTGAGCACCTACTCCTTGATCATGATTTTGCCCATAAATTTGCTATTTTCCCTAAGATAAGGTAGTTGTTGCTGCACAGCTTTCTGAATGGTATCACCTGAAATTCAGTATATACAAGTCCATACGTATGCATTTATATTGCTGGTAACACCATTCGATCAAAAATTTCGTATATATATAGATGTTCTGATTGTTATTTTATTTTAGAGAATGAAGTTCTGTTGATGTTATCATGTGTCAGATGATGAGAGCCGTATAGAATAGGAAAAAAACTTTATCAAAGTCCAATAAATTTATGTTCAAAGATAGAAAGAGAAGCGCAAGATGAAGGAAACAAAGCCATCTTTATGTGCACTTGGGTCATAAACTTTGCAGCAGTTCTACAATGACGGTCCACACACCAAGTATCACTCAGATCCATTTATATATGTACAGATAAATATAAAATCCCAACACTATATGGTTGGAAAATTTTCTTTTCTGGTTGTGGTTGAGGAATTTATGTGGTTACTAACTTATACAGATCATTCCACATTTCCTCTGTCCTTCTACTAGCCTTCCCCTTCCTATTTTTCTTCCCCAGAAACCACTTACATGATCGTGATCTGTACTTATATATACAGGAAGCCAGTTAATTGATTTCAAGGGTATATGTCATTGTTGCTGCTGTTGATAGTGGAGAAGTTGAAGAGGAAGAAAATGGGTTTAGGAATTCACTGTTGGCGGAGATTTGTGGCAGCTTCTGCATTTGCTTCCATTCTCTTTTCTCTTCAGCTGTGTTCTTCTGATACAGGTACATTTGCTTAATCCTTTTCGGTTTTCGGGTTAAGACATAGATTACAGTTCGTAGAATAGTGATAATGTTTTTATCAGTTGTGGCAATATGCAATGCAAATTTTGAGCTATCTGTCTTTGATATAGAACACCAAGTGGAGGAATCTGCATTGTCGTATATGTTTCTCTAGGCGCTGAATGTGGGTAGGGTCCTGCACCTATCTTGACTGTTTCTTGTTAGCGTTCCACCCATATTGTTGTCTAAGGCGAAAGACCAGCTGAGGCGATGAAGTCCTCTAGTGCCTCAAGCTAGGAGCGTATAATTTAAGAGCAATTTAGTGATCAAACTATGCTTTTACAAGATCAGTACTAGGAAAGTACAGAGTTATTGACTTCTCCTTTCCACTTTCCATGTTCCTTTTCTCTCCTTTTAATTGAATTTCATAACCTTTTCTTGGTAATTGGTCCCAACTTTCTTTCTTTCTTTTTTTTTTTTTCCATTTTTTTTTGTGGATAAGGCCTAATTGCGAGGAATTCATTGCTTAATATCCATAACACAAACGTTACGAACCCTCTCAGGGAGTGTGGGACTAATAATACTCGTTCGATGATATTCAAGCATTTAGAATGCCATCCCAATAATTAATGAAGGCCGAGATGGGAACGGTAAGAAAATATAAATGAATCAATTTCGTGAACTCAAAATGTATCTTGCAGAGATCCAAATCCCTCATCTCATCAAAATTGTAATACTGATCTTATTTTATTTCTAAAAAAAATTACAATGTTTCCTAATTTGCTAAGAAATAATATCAAATTATATATGATATATCCGTTAATTTATTTCACAATTGCTATAATAAATCGTATTTTTAATATTATTCAATTCAAATTAAACACACACATAGATTCCGTTTCGGATCAAATTATTGTCATTTTCGGGAGTATAATGCAATATACAATATGCTGACCCATTCACTGTTCTCCATTCATTTTTGCAACCGCAAACACATAAAAAATCAAGCTTGGCTATGTCACATTCAATCATAGTTTTGTTTATTGTTCTGTCTAGTGTTGAAAAGGAAATTCCATTGAAAAAACCAGAAACCATATTTGGTAATGAATAGATAAGTTTGTATAGTCATATTTGTGATCAAAACAACGTTATCTTTGTGTTTACAGCGCCAAATTACAGCTTCCTGCACAATGCAAGCACGGCGCCAGTGACATTTCACTATGACTACATAATCATCGGTGGTGGCACTGCTGGCTGCCCCTTGGCAGCAACACTATCCCACAACTTCACAGTCCTACTCCTAGAGCGTGGCGGCTCTCCATATGACGACCAGAACATTACGCACTTCTCCAACTTCGGACGCTCGCTCTCGGACCTTTCTCCGGCCTCTCCATCCCAGCGATTCATATCTGAGGATGGTGTTATCAATGCAAGGGCCCGTGTCTTGGGTGGCGGGAGCTGTTTGAACGCGGGCTTCTACTCGAGGGCCGGGATAGGGTACGTGGAGGCACAAGGGTGGGACCCGGCGCTGGTGAATGACTCGTACCGGTGGGTTGAGGATGTGGTGGCGTTTCAGCCGCAGGTGAGACAGTGGCAGTCAGCTGTGAGGAGTGGGCTGTTGGAGATCGGTGTGAATCCGTATAATGGGTTCACTTATGATCATATAAACGGGACTAAGGTTGGTGGGACCATATTTGATCGAGATGGCAATAGGCACACTGCTGCTGATCTGTTACAATACGCTGATCCTAGCCGGCTTACTGTGCTCCTGCATGCTACTGTTCACAAGATCATGTTCAAAACAAGAGGTAATTATCTCGTCGTAGATCCATTACTTGTCCTGGACAAGTAAATGCTGTGATAATAGGATTGAAACTACATGCTTTGAGTTCAGGCAGCTTAGAGAATCCGAGCATTACTGTTATCTTGGTGATTCGAGTTCAATTTTACATAATGAAAATGGCTTTGCCAGGCCGGACTGTCTCAGCTTTTTTACAATGCAATTATGCAAGAAACATGAGTTTTTCTGATCAGGATATGTCTTATGTGTGCATGTAGAGTGTGTTGATTTGATTTATGTATATCTGCAGGGCGCAAAAAGCCGTTGGCGTATGGGGTGATATTCAGGGATGAAGCAATGGGGAAGCACAAAGCATATCTATATGGAAGATCAAAGGGTGAGATCATAGTATCTGCAGGTGCACTGGGAAGTCCACAAATACTAATGCTAAGTGGGGTCGGCCCATCGGAGCACCTTAAGGCGCACGGGATCGATGTAGTATTGGATCATCCCATGATTGGCCAGGGGATGGGTGATAACCCGATGAACGCGGTCTACATCCCTTCCCCTGCTCCTACTGAGGTGTCCCTGATCCAGGTGGTTGGTATCACCGAGTCCGGAAGCTACATTGAGGCCGCCAGTGGTGAGAACTTTGCTGGCGGATCAACCCAAAGAGACTTTGGAATGTTCTCGCCGAAGGTACTACTCATATAAGCGAGAACTCAAATTACATCAATCAATGTAACGATTTTCTAGCGGAATTTTAACATAATCCCAAAGAGACCTTATGCTCCATTTCACCAAATAAGTTCTTCTGAGACTTTGCTCTTTAAACCATATGTAGATTGGGCAATTGTCAACAGTTCCGCCGAAGCAAAGGACGCCAGAAGCAATAGAACAAGCAGTTCAAGCCATGAGCAAGCTCGACGACTTGGCATTTCAAGGAGGATTTCTCCTGGAGAAGATCATGGGTCCCATCTCCACAGGTCACCTAGAGCTACGTACGATCAATCCCAGTGATAATCCAAGGGTCACCTTCAACTACTTCAAGGAACAAGAGGACGTGGACCGCTGCGTCAAGGGGCTTGAAACAATAGGGAGGGTCATAAACTCGGTGTCCTTCTCTCCTTTCAAGTACGACACCATGTCTTTCGATTTGCTACTCAACATGACCGCGAGTGCTCCAGTAAACTTAATTCCTAGGCACGACAATACATCAACCTCATTGGAGCAATACTGCAAAGACACGGTGATGACTATATGGCATTACCATGGTGGCTGTCAGGTCGGCAGGGTTGTCGATTCTGACTATAAGGTTATTGGGGTTGATGCACTGAGGGTAGTCGATGGATCAACTTTCGTCTACTCGCCAGGGACTAACCCACAAGCTACGGTCATGATGCTTGGAAGGTAATATACTCCCAGTCCCCTGTCACCTAACTTTAAACCAAAGGATAGTTTCGATCTGCTATATATACAGTAACTAGCTTGCTTATTGATGCATTATGGATGTTGAACTGCAGATATATGGGCATGACAATATTACGAGAGAGAGAATCACAACTGAAGAATCACGAAGTAAATAAATGATTACTGGAGCCGAAGCAAGAGTTCTGATCTTGGTTCGGTCATATAGCTTTGAGCTTGCAGATCTTGATATCAAATAGGAAAGATTCTACTCGTAGATAGCATTGAAAAGTTATGTCAAAGTTCATTGTTTACAGTAACCAGAAGACAATATCGGCTAATACGTTATAATCAAATTGCATGAGCTAAATAATATGAGCGTTCTTAGTCTATCTCGAAAGAGTGTCCTTGTTGATTAAACTGAAAAAATTGAAGACCCAAGACAAGAAGAATAATAATGATAACACAACAATTTTAACGTGGGGAAAGTCGAGAACCGGGAGGAAAACCCTGCAGGAACACCACTACAAAGCGGGACGTCCATACTTGGTGAGCGATGCGCAATTCGTCATGAAGGATTTGACAACCTTAACAATCTTCCACTTGTTGAATACTTCACAACAATGGATGCCATCCCAGCAGTTAACCGTCTCAAACGAACCTCAATCGCACACCAACTGAACTTTGAATAACTCATTGTCTTAGTCAAGAAATCAACACTATTAAAAGACGTGCCAACCTTTTCTAATAGTATCACCTTCTTCTCGACCTTCTCTCGGATGAAGTGATATTGTATGTCGATATGCTTCATACGAGCATGATATGCTGGATTCCGAGCTAAATAAATAGCTCCTTGATTATCACACTTCAGATTCACAGATTCAACACGAAAATCAAGCTCACTACTCAGTCTTCGCAACCACACAACTTCCTTACTTGCATGAGTCAAAGCCATGTACTCGGTTTCAGTCGACAATAGTGCTATTATACTCTGTCTTCTACTCATCCAACTAATCACTGTACCAAACAAGATGAATACATACCCATTGGTAGACCGTCTGCTATCTAAGTCACCACCTCAATCAGCATCCACATAGCCACCAAATCGAAGATGACTCCCACTACCCATACCTCTAAAACACAACATATAATCAGATGTGGCTCGAAGATACCTGAGAACTCTCTTCACAGTCGACCAATGCTCCTTGTCGGGTTTTGACATGTAACGACTCAATACTCTCACTGCATAGGCAATGTCAGGTCATGTACATACCATAGTATATATCAAGCTACCAATTGCACTAGCATAGGGTATACGTGACATCTCCTCCGCCTCATCAGCTGTCTTAGGACATTGCTCTGCAGACAATTTTGTACCTAAAACCATTGGAGAACTCTGTGGTTTACAATTAGTCATGTTGAACTTCTTCAACACACCTCCAATATACTTCTGCCGCCTAAGCCATAGTTTTCTGTTAGCACGATAATGAGTAAACTGCATACCCAAGATGAAGTTTGCGGGGCCAAGATCCTTCATCTCAAAATTGTGTGCTAATAAATCCTTCACAGACTCGATCATCTTCATTTTGTTCCCAATCAACAACATACCATGTACAAATAGGATCAAATAAATAAAGTCTTTACCGGCCTTATTCATTTATACACAATGATAAGTTTCACTGCGAATGAACCCAAGTTGAAGAACACAGGTGTTAAACTTTTGGTACCAATAGCTTGGGGCTTGCTTCAGTCCATACAAAGACTTCTTCAACTTGCACACCAGATTTTCTTTACGTTTTATCACGAAACCTTCTGGTTGTTTTGACATCTTATTGTTTGATCTCCAAATCATAGGCAGTAGCTATCGCGAGCATAAACCTAACTGATGTCAACTTCGCTACCGATGAGCAAATCTGATGATAATCGAGACCCTCAATTTGTGAGTAGCATTTAGCTACCAGCCTCGCCTTGTATCACTCTAAAGAAGCATCAGTCTTTAACTTCCGCCTTGAAGATCCACTTGCAACCAATTGCCTTCCTACTAGCAGGTAGCTGACACAAGATCCAGGTCTTGTTCTTTTTCAATGACTGCATCTCCTCATTCATAGCAAGCTCCCACCGATTTACATCATCCATGGACCTTGCCTCCTTTACGCTACTGGGTTCAACACCAGTAATACTCAAAGCATGAAATGCACCATTTGTACTAGGAGAATACCGAACAATAGGTTTCTTCTAACAGGTAGAAACCCTACGACCCATCTCAGGTGTCCTTTCTTTAACATTTATAGATATTGGCTCTTGAATCGCTACTACCTCCTCATCAGAATAATCAGCATAATCTTCTACTTGATCATCATTCAAACCATCCACCTGATCATCAACTTGATCATCTACCTGACCAATAGCTGAATCTGACATTGTATATGAACCCTGAACATTATGACTATCAACAAACTACATTGTCTCTGTCTCTTCAATTTGACTATCAGATTGTTGTACTGTCTCCCTGTTTCGTGTTTCACCGAACACAACATCCTTATTGTAGACAACGACCTTGCTTACCGAGTTCCATAACTTGTAACCCTTCACACTATCTTTGTAACCAATGAACTTGCACTTTTCAGATCTATTGTCAAGCTTGGTTCTTTTCACATTCAGTACATGAACATATGCATCACAACCAAATACTCGAACATGTGACAAATTTGGCTTCTTATTGAATAGGGCTTCATATGGAGTCATACCTTTCAATAAAGAGGTAGAAGTCCAGTTCTTCAGATAACAAGCTATAGACATTGCTTTAGCCCAGAATCCATGACCCATATCCGTCCAACTAAGCATGCACCTTTCTTTCTTGATGAGCGTACGATTCAGCCTCTCTGTTACTCTATTCTGTTGTGGTGTGTATGGAGTAGTCTTCTGTCTCAAGATACCAAAATCTGTACAGAACTGCTCAAACTTTGCAGAACAAAACTCTCCATTATTAGTCCGCAATGTTAGGATTTTTCTATCTAGTTGGTTTTCAACCATTATTTTGAATTCTCGAAACTTATCAAGCACCTCAGATTTATGATGCGTAAAATAAATCCAATAGTAACGAGAATAATCATCTACGAACGATACATAATACCTGGATCGTCCGATAGACTCGACCGGAGTAGGCTAGAACATATCACTGTGAATCAGCACCAGAACTTCTGTTGCTCTCTTGCCAGCTGTTAGGAAACTCACACGTGCTTGTTTTCCTCGTAGGCAGTGCTCACAAAATCCAAATCCCATAGAACAATCAGGGACACCCTTTACCATCTGAAATAACTGACAATCCTTTCTGACACCCTTTACAATCAGGGACACCCAATCTGTGTTGCCATAACAAAGAAGTCTCAAGGTCGTCACCTTCCTTCCCAGAAACATATGCACCATCGCTCGAGTCTTTCAGCACTTCACCGAGCAACTTGTACAAGCTGCCACACCGAACTCCCTTTGCAATAACAAGCTTCCCACGAACCATCTTGCATGAACTACTATCACACGTAAAGATGATACCAGAATCTGTCATTGTGCCAACGGAAAAAAGATTCTTACTCATCGTAAGAATATGCATGACCTTTGGTAATGTGCAGACTGTCCCATTATACAGTTTGAATATGATCTTTCCCTTTCCAACGATACTGATAACTGTATTGTCTCCAAGTAATACATCTTCACCGCCATAACTTTCATACTCACAAAACCACTCTCTCAGTGGTGTCATTTGATAGGAAGCACCAGTGTCTACGTATCGGATATCACGATCAGATTGAGCAGGACATGTCGCAGCTACATACATATCACGTTCACCTTCTCCTTTTTTTAATCAGAACCAGGGAAATTACCTTTCCCTATGCCAAAAGAATTTTTACAATCCTTTTACAAGTGTCCAACATCGCTACAGCTCCAGCAGCGATACCGTGACTTATCTCTCGATTTACCTCTAGATTTAGATCTGTCGCCTTTCTTATTGTAAATTCTGTTCTCACTTCGATCTCTAATGTTAGCAGATAAAGCCTCCTTGGATGAACATTCAGAACCCTTTCTGCGCATGCTCTCAGATAACAGAGTTGAACATACATCCTCAAAAGCCAGCTTAGTTGTACCCTTACCAATGACTATGATGAGGTTTTCCCAAGAATCATGTAATGAACATAGCAATGCTATAGCTTTATCAGCATCCTCGATCTTGTCATCGATCGACAACATCTAACTTATCAATGTATTAAACTCATCCAGATATGCAGTAAAAGAGTCACCTTCATGCATACAAAGATTATACAATCTTCTATGGAGAAATTTATTAACTAGAGACTTACTTTGGTACAAGGATTCCAGCTTTGTCCACATGCCCTTTGCAAGAGTTTTACCAAGAACATTTGTCAACACTGATTCAGCCAAACTTATTCGGATCAAGGCACGAGCTTTCCGATTTGTCCTCTCCCACTCCTTAACAGACACTGCAACTGCAGAATCAACCGGAGCATCTTTATCACTTGAAGAAGCACCAGCCGGTTTCTTTGTGATGATTGTTGTTCACAAATCCTTATCCACAAGCAGATCTTCCATCTTTACCTTCCACAGATCAAACTTTTTCCAATTGAACTTCTCTATCTCAATTCTTGTACCGGACAACATCTTTAAATTCACAACAAGCAAACATGAACCTTGCTCTGATACCAATTAAAAGAATCGAAGATAACCTAGACAAGAAGAACGATATTAAAAAATAAGAATTTTACGCGGGGAAACCTGAAAATCAGGAGGAAAACCCCACAAGAACACCACCACAAATCGTGATAACAAATTACCATTTAGTTGAACAAGGGATTACAGAACTGTCACAGATCGTATTAGATCATCAACTCAAACCCTAGACTCCTTTTTGAGAATATAACATTATGGGTATATATAAGAACCCATAAAATCAAAAAACAGGCGAACAAAGCGTGATCTTTCTCGAGATGCATGCCCGGGTGTCGAGTGTCAATCTGCCCGGGCGCTTTGGTGTATTTGCCGAAACAATGTTATACCAAAACAATAGCTGCGCTCAGGCTCCGCCGACCATTGTGCCCGGACGCTTTGGACGATTCATCGAAGCTCCAAACTCCAACATCGGCGCCCCGTGCCCGGGTGCTCCAACAAGCGGGACCTCCGTATTTGGTGAGCGATGCATATACTCGTCGTGAAGGATTCGTCGTGAAGAATTAAACTTGACTAATAGCTACAGCAATGGGCGGATTCAACAAGTTACTGAAGCAGAAACTTAAAAAGAGAAGTATTTCGACTTCATTCATAAGCAAAAATAGTCCTGCAATTGCTTGCTATGTTACGATCCAATCATGGCTAAGACTTTAACCCAAAACCAAATCCACATCATAAATTCCTAACTATCCATGCAGTTCTTCCCATACGAATGCTTATCCCAGATTTCGTACTATTCCTAACAACCAAAATCGACCAAATAAGCATAAAATGACAAGGACACCAAAATTCGGACAGGGACAAACCTGGTCTAAGATAACGTAACTCTGCAACAGATCGATGCAATCACCCAGCAAATAACAGAACAACAAACAAATAAGAAAACATCAGGCAGTGCTTGTACTCAACAATGAGAAAAAAATAGCCTCCGTCCGATCGTCCTAAATCTTCTCCTGCCAATACTTCTAGCCAGACTGTCGTAGTGAACAAACATGTAGAGAATCCGACCACCGAGCCCGTATTCAAAAACATAGCCACATCACCTTTGTAAAGGAAATAACGGATGCTGCAATAAAGGCTGCTCACAAGAGAGAAGACTTGCCGTTACTATGTGCACAATCTCCAGATCCTCGTTAGGCAAGTTACTGATTTGTTGCAATTAGCTATAATGAGGAAGTGCACATAGTTAGGAAGATCTAGATCTCTCTACTGGTGTATATTTATAGAGCTGTAACTATTGTACTGAAGATGCACATTCAATCAATATACAAAACATCTTCATATGGTATCAGAGTTTGAAAGCTCCTCTGAGCAATCGATCCAAAACATGGCTCAAACCACAAATAACCTAACCCGCACTCTTCCAACTGGGCTAATCTCCATTTATGCAGCAACTCAACTACCCGTGAAGCTCACAGCTTCCAATTTCACTTCCTGGCGTGCTCAGTTCCATTGAAGAATGTATGATTCTGGCTTGGGGGAGAAGAAGGAGAACAGAAAATTGAGATTATGTAGTATTTGTATGCTCTAACTATAGTCTGGATAATATTGTTATGGTAGTCTTTATTTATTGAGTCAGTTTTATTATTTATTTATCTTGTCAAGTCGTGTTTTGTTGTGTCTCATTTTGTTAAAAAAATAAAAAGTAGGTTGAAATTTTTTCATAGAAAAAAGGGTTAAAATTTTTGCTTTAGTGAATGAATTTACACAAGAATTTTTAGGAGTTATGCAAAATGTATTTAACTCAAAATAAATAAATGAGATAGATGTTATACTAGAAATAAAGATGGCCTAGGTTGAAACCCCACTTGGTTACATAGCGGATTATTGTCCAAAGTATCGCTAGGTTTGCGTCTCTAGTAGGACACATATGGGGGGCAATTAAACATGCGATGTGAGGGCAATGATAAGATTAAACTCTTATATTACAACGAGCTTAAGCTGTTAGCTACTTGATAGTGATAAGGCGGAGAGGTGTGCATCGTAAATCATACATTCATTTCTTTGTGTAGCTATAACCCTTTAAACCTCCTAACGATTTGATACTTCTTCCGTGGTAAGTGTAATATGACTTCCTGGATTGGTACTAATAAGTACCTAAATATATGGCTTCAACTTGCAAAACGACTCGGAAGAATCTCCACCAACCATCATCTTCGTCTTCTTTAGGGTTTTCTATGACTTCTTATATGACAAATCCAAACCATGGTTGGTTTGAAAATAATTTCTGACCTGATTTGCATTAAAATTAGGGTTTTAACGTACCATTTCCAAAAAATACTTAGCAAGCCATTCCGTCTTCATGGACTACATTGAATCCGCCGGGAAAACAACTGTCCACAAGTGTGGACATTGTTCAGCTTCCTTATTGTGATCAACCCTTGCATTCTTCTCATTAGTCAAATTTGATTCAGAATGTTGACAAAGTTTTTCCTGATGGCGTAAAGCAATTCAGGAAGTCTCTTGTACTTTATGCAATCGACGTTGGATTTTGGTACAGTTTTAAGAGGAATAAGAACGATAGATTCATGCGATCTGTTTTATGAAAGATGATGGTTGTCAATGGTTTGTTAAGGCTTCATTGCCTAACGCTATTATTCCATTATTTCATCTCGTATTTTACGTGATACACTATTTTAATTGGGCATGCTTGAATTCATTATTGGAGTGTTCTATATTTCTCATGTTATTAAACTCCACAAAAGAACCCTTTTTGAAACTTATCACATGTATGAGTCCAGGTAACGATAGTTGGGATAACTTGTATGGGATGATTAGCTTCTTATGTTGTAATATGGCACATAATGTGCTAGGACTGTATTGTCTTTGTTATTCAAGTTCAATTCAAAAAAAAGAAAAAAAGAAAAGTTTATTGCCAAAGCAATCCATCATACAAAAAGTTTCAAAAGTGTCATGTCTCTTATCTCGGTAATCAAAATTATCATCTATGTCTAAACCAATTTCTGTTGGTTTAGGGTTTAATATCTTTTTCATTTATTCGTTGTGATTTGTAATGACCTTTTGTGATCGTTTCATAAATTGTTTATTTCTCATTATGACGGTTGTAGGGTAAGTCTTTGAGTAGAGCATAGTGATTTAATCTTATTCATTGTTTTTATGAGATGTGTTTCTTGAATTCAATAATATCATGTTCAAAACTTATGGTAACATGTTTATGTGTTGATTTATCCCTATTTGTTTATTCTATGTATTACGATTGATCAGCTTAATGCATAGAAGAAGTATATATGCAGTCAAGTCATTCTCTTTTGGTTGTTGTTTATAGCGAGTTCATAGGTTAATAACATTCTCTTTTGGTTAACATATGATCACATGAAAATATGCATGATATGATACTAATCTGTGTTAGGACAATATTGGGAGATGATAGAGGATATTCATAATGCGACATGTATAGTATGTGTTACATTCTCGTTTGGACTTAGAGTAAATGTGTTAGTTTGGTTGTGGCATGATTTATGGTGACTAATAGCAATATCGGCAACTCTCTTTTGGTCGAGCTTAATTACAAACACCTACCATAATAGATCATGAAATAAAATTATTAGTCTATGATTGAAATCCATGACAAGTTAAAATCACGCTATGTCGAACTAGATTAAACTCTCGAGAAAAATCTAAAATTGAATCATCTTAATTTAATACATTGCTCCGTTCAATTTTCTGTTTCTTTTCAACAACCCCCCTCTCTCCCCCCACCATTTTTACTTTATTGCGCTTAATTGATTGGGAATATTTCATTTGCTTAATAATCACTATATAATTCCAACCTTAATATCTAACACTTCGTGGGATCGACACTCTAATGACAATATTATGTATTTGTAGGGGGAATTAATTTTCGCGCACAACGACACACGACAAGTATGTGCATCGACAACCGAGTAGTGAACAAGATTACCATTAAATACAGATCTCCGTTACTGTGATTTGATGACCTGATAGATTAGTTGCATTGTGTTATGGTGTTTTTGAAAATTGATTTAGGAACGGTTATCAGATTTATGTGAGGCCTGGAGATGAGTGGAAGACTACTTTCAAGACCAGAGAAGACCTATCCCTGTGGATGGTCATGCCATTTAGAATATCCAATGCATCGAGCACGTTTATGACGTTAGTGAACCAGGTTTTTTGTCCTTTTGTTGGTCAGTTTGTCGTCGTTTATTTTGATGATATACTGGTTTATTCACTTTCTATGGATCAGTATTTGTAGTATTTGACACTGGTTTTCGATGTGCTGAGGGAGCTGAAACTGTATGCTAATGTCAAGAAGTGTCCTTTCTTGACTGATCGTGTGGTATTTGTAGGATATGTAGTGTCCAAGGACGAAATTCAGATGGATCCGGCCAAGATAGATGCTATGCTCAGTTGGGAGACTCCGGGTAGTTTCTGCGAGGTTCAAGCTTTCGTGGTCTAGCATCGTTCATCGGAGATTCATTCAAGATTTTATTTCTATCGTCACCCCTCTGACAGACTGTTTGAAGGGGAGCCAATTTCAGTGGACTCCAGATGCAGAGACTGTCTTTCAGTTGCTGAAGCAGAAGGTGACAGAAGCACCTGTTTTGATACTTCAAAGATTTTGAAGATATGCTCGAGGTGCACTGTGATGCTTCTGGAGTTGGCATTGGTGGAGTCCTGAGTAAGAAAAGCAGGCCAATTGCATTCTCCAGCGAAGAATAGAATGAAGCTAGGAAGAAGTATTCCACCTACGACAAAGAGTTCTAGACGATAGTATGGAGTTTTGAAGGAGTTCGTCCTGTATTTAGATCATAGAACTTTGAAGTATATCAATGGGCAACTGAAACTGAATACAAGACACGCCAAATGGGTGGAATTCCTGCAGTCTTTTAGCTTTGTGGTGAGGCATAAGATAAGTTTTTTTAACAAGGTGGCTGACGCGCTTAATCGGAGATACTCTTCACAATCTTCTATCCAGGTACAGGTATTGGGCTTTGATTCTTTCCGACAACTATATGAGCATGATGTGTAGCTTGGGCAGCATTGGAAGAGTTGTCAGTCTGTTCCTTTAAAGGATTTCCTACTGGTGGATGACTTTTTGTTTAAGGGCACTTGACTTTATATGCCGCAGTGTTCGTTACGAAAAGGCATCCTATCAAAGTCGTATGATGACGGATTATCGGGAAATTTTGGAGTTGACAAGATGCTTAGCCTTGGTTGAGAGAGCTTTTACTAGCCATGAATAGCGTGACGTGACGTGTTTTGTGGATGGGTGCAGAACTTGTCATGTAGCTAAGATTAAAGCGAGCAATGCTGGGTTGTATATGTCATTACCTATGCCAATAGCACCATATGAAGATGTCAGTATTAATTTCGTGTTGGGATTGCCATGCACGTAGAGGAACAAGGATTCGATCATGGTTGTTGTTGATAAATTTTCGAAGATGACTCGTTTATGTGTTGTTAAAAAGACATTTAATGCGTCTTAGTTAGCACGACTATTCTTCGAAGATGTTGTTAAGCTGCACAGGGTTCCGAAGACCATTACACATGACGGAGACGTCAAATTGTGGTCAATTCTGGCGTACTCTCTGGTGATTCTTAGGGAACAAGCTATAAATTGTTTAGTTCATCTTATCATCCACAGACGGAAGTGGTGAATAGAAATTTCAGCAATTTATTGCACAACTTAGCTAGTGATTGACCAAAGTAGTGGGATTTGGCTCTTTCGCCGAGTTTGTGATGAGCATAGATATACTCATAGTTTTCTAAGCTAATGTCCTTTGTTTATTGCGTTTAGAGTCATGTTTCTTTATGCTTTAGCTAAGTTTTATGTTTTGGACGTTGGTACTACTCTTTGTATGGTTTTTATGCAAATATAGCTGTGTGAAGAGAAGTTCTAGCATTCCATGAAAATGAAGCTATGTGGTCTGAAGTGTTTGTAGAGATTTTGAAAATTTTGAAGATGTTTGGATGTGAATCGATGAAGTTGTGACAATGTTTTGAGTTTTGAAGATCTATTTAATACATATGAAGACATTCATGCTCATTTCGGATCGATTTGGAGCTGTTTTGGTGATTATACAAGGTATCACGATGCTCCGATGGCCCCATTTGTCACAGTTCTGGTATTTAATTTTTCTCAGTTTATTTTTGTCTGGCTCAAAACGGGTTCTTCATCTGATCCATTCATTGTGAATGCTAGAAACTATTAGGCACATAGGACTTCTTAGGAGCAGTCACAACATTGATATTTAATGTCGACTTGTTTCCTGCTACTTTTCTATCCCTGCGTTTCTTCTCTTCTTCAATACAGATAAAGCGTTTAAACTCATCAGGTTCAAGTAGGGTTTGTCGTTTATATATCTATATTTTGAATGCACTGCAAGGAGATGGCACCTTGAACAAAATGACGCCAATTAGAAAATTATCATGCAAAGAAATATTCTCCACACTCAATGTACCTCTCAGGATCTTTAAGTCATTGATTAAGAGAGGATGGTTTTATCTTCTTTAAAACTAAAGCCCAAAAATTTATCTATGATATGACCTTTAAATATTTTTTCTTCTTTTTGAAATTGTGTAATTAGTCTGTCACATATTTCCTTAATAGTAGGAATCTTTAAGTATGTCTCGACAGTACTTCGGATAGAGTGTTGAGCATATAGGAACAACAATATGTTTGATCTAATTCCCATTGATCCTCGCTCACATCGACTTTAGAGCTTGCAGTATAATAAACTTTATAATGTTACATATCAAACTCGACTTTCCTTCTGCGTGTATAGAAATCAAAACCACTAAAATCTTGTAAGATAGGTGCCGAGAAAGGAGGTTCACCGTGTGATGTCATAATATCCTGAATATCAATATATGGAGTAAACAGATTGCTACCCATGGTGTATATATAACAAATATAAAAGTTATTTATTAATATTATAAACTTATAAATCTTTAGTTAAATATCCGTAACAATCAAGATCTCGTATAATATTATATATATAACATTAATAAATAAGGATAAATGATTATTTATGGATATCATTTTTAACGTAATATCCTAAATTGTTAGGATATTTACATAAATATAATATCCTTAACATATATCGCTTGTGTGACGGTTACATGGAGAGTCATGTTATTTAGAAGTAAGGTTCGGATGTTTGTGTAGAGGTAAGGTATTTACAAGATTAGAAGATATGAAGTAACAAATAATTATGACACTACCAATTAATATATTCATATGAAAAAGCAATAAGAATGAGAGGTCTTGAGCTTCATCCTGACAATCCTGGCATCGAGCTATTTTTCCACAGGACCCCCCCTACAGTATCGTCACCGCAGTAGAGTTTAACCACCAAATTCGGGATGGATTGGTGTGGTTCCTCTACGCCTAAGACACCAGGATTTAGACCCACGAACTAAGAATATTATTACATTTAGCACAACATTATTATTTCTTAACAGGAATGTGAATTGTAATATTGATCGTAACTACCAGTTTGTTCAGCAACCATGTCCAACAATTTGTCCACAAGACATCAGTACCATTGTCATTGACGCAAAAAGCCATCTTCTCACCCTACTACGATATGTTGAGAGTCGAGACAATGTCCATTCTGCCTGCTGGCATAACCACAACTATGATCAGACAACTTCCCTGACTCAAAGTGGAGCATCATTTGCTTCAAAAAATTTCATGAGACAACACTCTTTGCCTCTCCGTCATTTACTCTCCCTCACTTCCAAAGCCAACACCTTTTTTGTTTACCTCAAAACTTCCTCATCATCATCATCCCAAGTGACATACCATTTCGAACTTCCCCTGCTTCCTTCCACCAATATATTTTTAGAAAGTACTGCAAAGAAATGCAGGCTTAGTAATAAGCAATCAGGTGGGCAGTGGTTTAATATTTTCGTAAGGAAATCAATAAATAATCTATCTTTATTATTACAAGGGTAAGATCACATATCTCACCCTTCATATATCACTAGACCTATGTTAGATGTGCATATATGATTATCATAGCGGCCGTCTTTGCCTTTTACATTCATAGCTAGCTAACTTGTACATCAACAATTAAAACCATGACAAACTCGAAGAACACTTCAACTCCACTCAATCAACAATGTTTGTGCTTTAATAATACGTGTATCTTACCCAATATGTAGGTATGGTAGGGGAGTACGTGCATGTGCGGGGTGAGAAAGGGAGGGCATTATGGGCTCGTGGTGGAAGTCAAGGTGCCGGCAGTGCAGGTGGAGATGAAGAGGGAGAAGGGGTGGAAGGTGGCGGTAGGGAGTGTGATCAGGGCGGTGCTAGGGGCAGGACTATTGGTGTTGCTGGTGGTAGCAATGGTGGCGAGGGTGAAGAAAAGGGAGAAGATGGAGGATATGCTAAGGAAGGCGTATGAGGAGGAGGCGCTTCAGGTTTCCATGGTGGGTCATGTGCGAACCCCAACTGCTGCTCGGGCTCGGACATGGCCCACACTCGAGCATCATCTTAGGGCCCCTGCTTGGTATGATAAGTTTATGTTGATTAATTGTGATATTATTCATACTTTTGCAACGTACATAGAATGAAAATGCAAGACATGCATGTTAGTTATTGTTGAAAATAGAATAGTTGAATAGGAGTCAGAGCTCCCTGA
Source organism: Drosera spatulata (assembly GCA_035668315.1). Classification (NCBI taxonomy): domain Eukaryota; kingdom Viridiplantae; phylum Streptophyta; class Magnoliopsida; order Caryophyllales; family Droseraceae; genus Drosera; species Drosera spatulata. Next base: position 22,959 of record JAOVYX010015125.1, read on the forward strand.
CATTTACTGGCTCAAGAGGAAATTGAAAACTAGGGATTGAAAACAATTTGAGATCTAACTTATTGTTCATTTGTAGAAAAAGAATAGCATTTGAGCATTATCATTGTAGAATAACAAGTAAATTTCGTGTTTCAAGGTTGGATCAACCCATCAAGAAGCTTTCTTGTTTTTGTAAGTGCTTCAAAACTCAATGAGTTGTATCTTATGCATGTGAAGAAAATATCCAATATTTATACTGCCATTATGGTATCGAAAGACTGTTTATATAGCTGTGAGATCGTTTCCTTTATAATCATCACATACGAACAAGAAGCCTGAGGAAGAGATTTACAGCTCTATGCATCAAAGTCTGAGGTGAAAGATTCTCAAGACATGTTCATTACACATTTGCAATTTGTTAGTCGCTATCACACTTATGGCTCTAAGACTCAACAGTAGGCTCCGAGCCTGCACGCCATCATGAAGACATCAATCTGACAGAAGTGTTACACACTTATGGTTTTCATCGAGTTTTATAACGTAATGTTGCATGTTTTCAGAGAGCAAGCTAGAAAGACCATGTTCTTGATGATTCAGCCATCCCTTGCTAGACGCTAAAAACCGCTGCATTTAAGCGAGGTTGTGCTTTCTGTACACGTATGACAGCACAAGGATAGAGATTGCTGATCTCAATTCATCACAAGCAACAGACCAGATCAACTCTGCAGCTGTAAGCCGTGTCGGGTCCCAGGATCGACCTCCTTGACGTGGTCTTGAGACCATGGCATTGAGCTCATTGAGGGAAAGCAGCATGTGCAGACTTGCTTGCATTGCTCTGGCATATTGATGTTTTGTGGTACGAAAATGTTCTCTTGATCCTCTTGAGACCCTGGCTCGTTGATAGCCCGATGAGCTGGGCCTGCTGCCATCACGAAGGGCACCCCAGCACTCGACTTTGTTGTATTCTTCGAGGTTTGAGTGGATGTAAACACACACCATTGCATCCTGTAGTTCCTGGTAGTTGTTGAACAAATAATGGTCTCCATGGACAAAAGCCTTCAGCACCTGTACAATTCATTATCAGATTCTTTCACTTTTTTAGTCTCCTAGATTAGGCGGAATAACTTTGAAGTGGCTCATTTCAACGACTCTATACGAGATTTGAGAAGCGGATGAGAGGAAGAGGAATTACTTACAACAGGGAGCTCCTTGCAGAAGATGTAGTATCTCAACTTGGCAATCAAGTCTAGCAAGAAATGGCCTCCGCTTTTGTGGCAATGCACATGGAGAGACATCTTCCCTTTCAGTTTCTTCCACTCGCCTACAACTTCATCTCTCTGTAATCTGTTGTACCACCCTTGCAACTGAAACATCAACATTTTACTCTTTGCTCAACAGATTTATAAGAATCTCTATATTTTTTTTGTTTATTTCCATGTTTGATCTGTAAAAGCTGCATTTTCGTCACCAAACACTACATCTCATTCAAGCGTTCATGGAAGAAAACAGCGGCAGGAAATTGATCACAAATTAGTCTGATAGAACTGAATCGAAGTGTCGAAGTTATATTCACCTAAACTGCAATTCGGCACCAAAATTGGGTTCGAAGTTAGATTCACAATCTAACGATAAAATTAAAGAATGAGTTTGACCGATAAATCAGACACTTCCGTCAAGGTTCTACATACACACAACATACCTCGAAAAAAATTCTTAACACATTCTTATTCATATACGGAGATCAGGCTGCACATTAGGGGCAACCTTCCCTTACACACTTCCATCGTATAAATATTTATTCATAACGTACTCTCCACAACAATACCTAATAAACCACTCTTTGGTTTTCATCTTTTTCTAAGATTTGATGACACAAAAATTCCAGTCAAGAAACACAACGATGCAATAGCTGAAACACATCCATGTCAAACTCACATCCACTAGTCTCTCTTTATCATTGGTTATGAATAAAACCTAGATATCCCAGAATGATTATCAACGAAAACCCATGTGCCAAAATGGACATAACCATTCTTCGACTGTGATAACCCTGCTCGGTCGAATCACTCAAATCAGATTCAGGTACCAGTGAGTTGTTGATAGTCTCTGAGATAGCCAATGTGAGCATAGAGGTAACATCACTGTGGGTCAATGTATACGTCCTTGGCAACTTCCAGGGATGTTTCTGTCCATCCACCCCTACAAATAACACCTTCAGCTTTGACGCCTCGAAGATCGCTGGCCCAAACAGCCTCATTACCTGATCACATCGATCAAAGTAACCAAATCATCGATCAAAGTAACCAAATCAAAAAATGTGACTTTTGGATTATATTCAAATAACAGCATCAACCCAGGGGTGCTCTAGTCACATACAGAGGGCGAGATATACCCTATCTTATGACACCAACCCAGATGCTCGTGTCAAAGGCTCCGAAATGGGGTTTGCTGGTCTGGGGATGGCGTTAGAGAACAGCCAGACTGTTCCCGAAGAAATAATTCAACCCTACTATTATTTTACACAGAGAAAAACCGCATTTCCAAACTTTCAAAAATTTTGGTGAAATCATTGTGTAAGGGATATGTGAACTTACAGGAACAAGAGCTTGTTTCTTCCTCGGCATGTCTCGGGTAACACACACAGAACTCCGACGTCTTTGATGCTGATGAAATCCCAGTGTGGTTCTCATCTTCATTTGTTGCACTGTGAGAGCACCGACGCTAGCCATTTCTCTATATTTTCTCGAATCCAAAAACCAAAAGCACAGAAATCAGTATCTGTTTACTCTCCTCTGTTATGTATATGATGGTTCTATGCTCTGCTTTTCTGCTTCTGTTTTGAAATTTGGAGCTTTGAGTGCAAGAAATGGGAGAATAGTCTGAATAGAGAGAGGCCTACAAGGTTGCCTGATGTGCTGGGAACTGATTGTGCTACCAATTTGAAGTGGGCGAAAGATAACACGTGGAGATCGTGCACTAGTGAGTGCTGTTTTTCTCTCCGTGTGACCTTAATTTACACGTAAATTGTTTGCCCAGTTTTAAATAGGCGAAGATTTGGGACTATTGGGGTTGTGCCATTGCTGGTCAACGTGTGATGTATGACCCATCTTTTTGTGTTCGAGTTCGTTTTGGTGTTTTCCTTGACATTAAATGTGTTAACATATGGGTAATATCCGTATATGTTCTCAACAATTATCCCACATATGAAATTATCATTAACAAGTATGGACTTAACACGTTTATTGTTATCATAATATATGATCATAATTCCTTGTAATCAATAAGGAGAATAATAACGCAAAACTTGGCTCGCGGCTCTTCATTTCATCATACCAACTCAGCAATTTATAAATCTTGTGCCCACAGGATCTGCATAAAGTGTCCCATCCCATTTAATAACGTAGGCTTCGATTCAAAAAGGCCTTTTTGCTATCGCAGATGTCTACTATCAACACAAGAATCACAATGTGTTTGTCGTGTCATTTAGTTACGGATATTATATACCGTCACTGTTTCATAGTATAATCTCAATTTGAATCGTTTTAATATATATATAATATATTATATTTAGTAATCTTTTTATATTGAAAAAATATCAAAACAATCATCATCTTTTACGGTACATACATTATCTTCTCTCATAACTGCTACATTAAATCCCAGTATCATTTAAAAAATATTATTTTTTCTTCAAAATCTAACAAATTCAAAACATACATAAATTCACGTGTCGGGTCAAACCGTTGTCGATATTATAAAACGGAGGGAGTTATTTTTTTGATGTATTAATATATTATCTGTTACGATACACTCACTATCTCCTCTCACAGCTGTTACAGTGAACCCCACAATCATTAAAAAATACTTTTTTATCAAAATCTATACAAATTCAATATATATAATAAAGTGAGTTTTTTTTTTTTTTTTTTTTATGTATTAGTATATGAACCGGGTGTTGCGCGGGAGTTGATGTTAATACTTTCCATTATTTTTTCTATAATTACTTCACCTTACTTGAAGCTCGAGTTTGTGATTGTTTTCCTTCTTTGAAGCTTTATGATTCTCCAACTCCTGTACTGAATGCTCTGATGAAAGGTACGAAACTTACTCAATAACAAAATCAAAATTTGAAGCACAGCGTTTGTTTCCATGATAACAGCGTTAATTTTCGGTCAAATTGTAATAGTTAATCTCAAATATCCCACTATCAGGTTCAACTATCATGCCTCAAGGTTTTGCAATGATCTTCTAACCATTTAATTCATATTAACATATTTGGTTCATTTAATCCTCCCTCATTAACTACTTTTCGATCAAGCATATGCAGCCCATAAATTTTGTGCTTTGGATTAGAGGATTCAAATCATTCAGCCCTCGATAGTTCGTTCCGTCAACATTCATGTCATCATCGTGGACAACATTGTGACTGAGCAGCATCCTTTACTCAATTAATAAATAAAATTTACCTTTTTTGGAGTGTGCTCATAAAACGATGACAATTAAAATACCATGACCTCACCTCTTTTTATAACCCAAAAAAAAAAAAAAACCTAAAGAAGATAAGAAAAACTTTTTGTTCAAAAAAAAATTGTGACATAATTATATGATAGTGTAGCTGTAACGCCTAAGAAATTACCTGTCCAATACTTACTTGAAATGTGGTTTTATCGCCGCTACAAAAATTATTCGAAATAAGACGACAAGAATACAAGGGTTTAGGTATCATAAACATAGGAAAATAACATGAAATATCCAACTTATATTATCCTTTATTACATGTAAATAATCGACATTGCTCTGTGAAACGATCTCATCCCCGTTCCTTTATTACCCGAAACAAACACGTAATCATGTGGCGTTATTGTCGCTGCAAAAAATTATTCGAAATAAGACGACAAGAATACAAGGGTTTAGGTATCATAAACATAGGAAAGTAACATGAAATATTCAACTTATATTATCCTTTATTACATGTAAATAATCGACTTCGCTCTGTGAAACGATCTCATCCCCGTCCCTTTATTACCCGAAACAGACACATAACCATGAGCTCAAAATCTTAGTAATATAGGATATATACATGTCCATTTCAGGGGTATGATATGCTTATTATATCATGTGTTTTTCATGCATAAACAGGCTGCATTGCAAACAATATCGAGCAATCATATGCCAAACAAGAGTCCATAAATACTTATTTTTATTTATATTTACAGAATAATAATAATAATTCAAGTTGATCAGGTTAAACCTTGTTTCATAACCCTAAGTCTTTATTAAAGATTTTAATGTTCTTCATGTATTACATGTCATATCGTGCTATTTTCCGTAACTCTTATAAGTTGATGACATGAGAGGAGTTACCGCAGGAACTTAATATAGTTACCTACTATGGCCGTACTAAGAATAATTAAACAGGCTTAATGGTCTCTTTAGTTGACCTAAAATGGTTAATTTTAACCAAACACGACCAACACTTAATGCCGTTACGTGCACGTTAAAGGGTTAATTAGACCCTCCCTAACTTGTCATATAACCATAACTCCCCCATTCATTGATAATTATAAAGATTTCTTCTTAATCAGGATTCAGGATTTTCGAAAACGTAACATGAAATTAACATTATTAATTCCATGTATAACAGGTTACTACAATGACGTTTCATGATTTAATTATATTCGGGGTTATCTGAAAATAATTCCCTATCTGTTATGCAGGTCAGATATTTTTGTAACATTCTTTAGTATTTTCATGATTGATTGTTCATTACAAAAATAATAAATATTCGCACACATGTTGTCAGACACATTTGTGGCTAGGTTCATGTCGACGGTTGTTGGGGCGATGACAGGGAAGTCCGGCGCGGTCAAGGGAGGCAAGGAACAAGTCAAGGAGCAGGCGTGGTATGTTATTGTCGTGCGAAGTTGCCATCGGTGCTCACGGGAAGACTCGAGGACGGATTTCTAGAGATGGGGTGGCCAGAGACAGACGGGAGAAGGTTGACGACGGCGGCGATGGCCGAAATCCGGTCCGCCAGTGAGGTTTGGGTTAAAAATTCTAAAGAAAACAATAAGGGAGGAGACGTTCATTTACTGTTTCTCGCAAATGTTAAATAGTTTTCTTTTCCCTATCTAAGGCCAAGTTCACTCCTTTATAGAGAAGTCCGACGAGTCAAGCTCATATATTATTATTATGTGGAGAATAATTAATTAAGTCAAAATATATTTTGGAGG
>JAOVYX010015126.1:0-29145 GCA_035668315.1 Drosera spatulata
GAGCCTAGACCAGAGCGCATTGCAAGGAAATGACGGCATCTGCTCCCCATTGCTGAAGGGCCCGTGCAAGATGGATGCTGAGAAGCCACTGGTTCTGGACCCTTTTCAAATGATTCATGGTAATAATGGGGATGATAACCAAGGAGGTCAGATGCAGAATCCCAGAAGATTCCAGCACAGGAGATTTCTCACTGTTCCAGCAATGATAGCAATATCTGCTGCCGTTGCCATCTTAGCCGGCGTGGTGGTTATAGCCGTGTTGAATGCATCTGCCAGGAGGCGGATCACCTTTGTTGACAATGCCATGGAAAGCATGTGTTCAGTTTCTTCTACATCAGGCGGCGCATCAATAGGGAAGCTCATCCTCTTTGACTCAAGATCATCGCGGGAATGGGGTGGCAAGGATCCTGAGTCTTATCTCAGCAAGGAATCCGAGATAGGAACTGGTGTTTTTGGGATAGTGTACAAAGCGAGTATGGGAATCAAAGGAAAAGCAGTAGCAATCAAGAACCTTGTCATGGCAAACATCCTTCGACATGCGGAGGACTTCGATCGCGAAGCTAGGATTTTGGGGAAAGTTAGGCATCCGAATTTGGTATCACTTGTAGGATACTATTGGACTCCCCAGACCAAGCTCCTGGTGTCTGAATATGCAACCAATGGCAGTCTCCAGACCAGGCTCCATGACCGGCCGCCCTCAGCCCCGCCCCTTTCTTGGACCACCAGGTTCAACATTATGCTTGGGACAGCAAAGGGTCTGGCTCATCTGCACCATGCTTTTGATCCACCCATCATACACTATAATCTGAAGCCAAGCAACATTCTACTAGACGAGAAGTACAATGCTAAGATATCAGACTTTGCATTGGCTAGGCTGGTTGAGAAGATCGACAAGCACATGACCAGCAACAGATTCCAGAGTGCACTAGGCTATGTGGCACCTGAACTAGCATGCCAGAGCTCGAGGATCAATGAGAAATGTGATGTCTACGGATTTGGAGTACTGTTGCTCGAGATTTTGACAGGTAGGAGGCCAATTGAATATGGAGAAGATAGCGTGATGATACTGAATGATCACGTGAGGGTGATGCTTGAGCAGGGAAACGCGTTGGATTGTGTTGATTCAAGCATGGGAGTGTACCCTGAGGATGAAGTCGTGCCGGTTCTGAAGTTGGCTCTTGTATGCACCTCCCAGATTCCTTCAAGTAGACCTTCGATGGCCGAAGTGGTGCAGATTCTTCAGGTAATCAAGACACCAGTTCCTCAGACAATGGCAATGTTCTGAGAAACCAAATCCTGGTTTTCTCTGGTAAAAATGTTCCAAATCTGTAAGCTTTATTGTTCTAGTTCAGGAGCACTGATCTTTTAGCGAATCCCAGCAACTGTAAGCATTCTTTCTTTTGACTCTCTGCTTGAACCTTCTGCCTTTCTTTGAACGGGTAAACTTTAAATTTGCAAACCCCTCCAGTGGTAGTCCAAGTAGTTCAAACTTTCAGATGCTTCATTGATGATCAGTATAGAGCTTCCAACAATCCAAAGAATAATGCACCTTCGTTATGACATGTCGGTCGGAATCCGGAACAAATGGATACAAGAAAAAGGAAATGCTCATGGTTCTACAAAAATGAAAGAGGATGAATCACAAGGGCGAAACTGATAATTCATTTCAACAGTCCCATGGGAGGAACTACTATACCAGGTAGACTGAGCTTCAAAGTCCAAAACCAACTCTCATACAATACCGTTGTGAAGTACTATCGATTGTGACTCATCCCAGCAACCCACAGACCAGACCAGAACTTGGAACTTTCTACCACTGAACATGTTAAGAAAACAAATCCAGCAAATGGTCATAAAATGGATGGGTAATCCAAAGATGGGGAACAATGCTGCAAATAATATAACTCCAATGCTGACCACTGATTACTTGAATAATCACAGTCGAAACACAACACAACAATACCGCTAATCACTTTAAGTGATAATAAAATGATTAAAACAGTACCACTAACCACATTGTCCCTATTCTTTAAAAAACAAAGTGTGTCCCAATCATTCAGGGCAAGATTACAAGACAATTAGGATTTGGCAATCGTACTTATCATGATTCCATGATCTGGAAAATTGATTATAGTGCATACTCATCAACTTCCATTGCTAATATGAAAAAAGGGATATGAATCTTGGGAAGATAAAATAGAACCAATTTCACCGGTGCCATAGGATAAATAAAGAGCTCGTATCTATCTACAGAAGAACGAAGTGTGCTTGTCTATAAGATGACTGATCCCGATGAAACCAACGAGTATCTCGAACAAGTTGATAAAGCAAGCCTAAGCCTCATATCACCGCAGGACAAAAACTTTGGCTAATTGGATCAATCTCGAAGCTCTATCACCTATATTTCCACCGACATTGTCACATTGCTTCACAACATTTTTTGATAATCTTGAGATGCAATTCTTTTGGGGGCCATTAATCTGAGCAAGATCATGTGGAAACTTGTCCAAAATGAATCCATATGTTCATTATACAATAAGAGGATAAGCAAAAGAAATATAGGAGCCCACAACATGCAAAGAACGAGCTTTTTGCAAGACAAAGACGACTACATTATTGTTGAAAGACTTGATGGTACCTTATAGGAATGAACTCCTCCAAAATAGAAAAAGCAGCGACCATACTTTCTTGCTGTAATACGTCAAAAAGCATCCATGTTCGTGGCTTCATGATCATGGTTTATCCTTCGTCCTCGTGTGTCTCCTCTACCAAGCCAATCAGCTGAACATGCCTCCAACGTCGGCATTGTGGGTTGGCTCTGTACAACCAAACTTTTGATTATTGAGAGTCCACATGCATCATCACTGAAACCATAGAGAAAAACACGCAAGTTGTAATCAGGACACATGAGGTACAAACTACAAAGCCCGTTCAAATGGTAAGCTATGGACCATCGGCCATGTTGAGGTATTAGATTAGGAGAACATTATCGAAAATGAAGGAAAGCTAGATGTCACTGTTCATTATCCTCTTGCCAATTGTGATTGTGTTCACGTACAGAACAAAAGGGTTCACTTCGATATGTGATAGGAAGACATCATTCCACGTGTCTTTCTTTCGTGCAATCGCTCGCGCAAAGAGAAATCTAGCTTACCCTGAGCTATTTATGATGTTGCCTAGGATGCCGTGAGGACAAATGACCCTCTTAAACAGTGTAGGATGCTTTCGACTAATTCAAGCAGGATCTGATCAAATGCAAGTTTACCCCGTCTAAAGAAGAGTTAGTTGCTGTCAAGATGCAAGTACATGATCAAGATACTATAATATGCGTGCTGAATTCAGGAAAAAGCGCCAACCAATCTAGAGTTATTGGGTCACGTACAACTACAAGCACCTAGGTGGATAAGCATGGTCCACGCAGATACCTAAGTTATTTTGTACACAATTAATAAATATCTCAAAGGGTTAAGACATACAACTCAATCAACTTAATGTAAGACAAAAATGATACGAGAATCATGTCACAACTAATAGACTTGAACAAACAAAATCTCCTATCATACAACTAATTCTACACCAAAAAACCAAGTTTTTATCCCATCAAATGGGACGGCTATATAGATACAACGATGTTATTCTTCTCTGTTTTGAATAGTGTCCTTTATGACATCTTGATACGCCATATCATATGTTTCAGTTCAGGATGTACAACACCAACAACAAATCAAACCTTTATCCCATCAAGTGAGGTCGACTACATGAATGCGACGACGTTATTCCAATCTGTCATGTACATCATCTTTTGTAAGATTATGATAAGCCATATCATATTTTAAGGTTTCTCTCATCGTCTTTTTAGGTCTCCCTCGTCCTCTCTTGACGTGTGCTAACTCTCAAGTTTCACATCTCCTAACAGAAGCTGTAACTGGTCTGCGTTTCACATGACCATACCATTTTAGTCGTGATTCACCCACTTTATGTAGTACAAGTATAATTTGAGGGAGAGTCATCTTGGCTTTTGGGACCTTCTAAAGCCTTGGTGTCCGCTTAACACCTTATTTTAAGCACATTATCTATGTCCGACCAACATTGCCTTCTACTATCCCCTACTGGAATAAACAAATTACCCCCCTACATCATCTAAATTGAACTCTCCCCCATTCAAGTCTAAAATATCGGTACAATTCAACATTGAACACCACAATTCATGCAGAACAAAAGAATGTTCACACACAGGCCAATTCATTCACTCCATACAAGTACAACAGCTTTGCAGCGGATATATTTAACAGGCTTCCCCCACCAAGTAGGTATATATAAATACGTGATGATGCAGATTACAAGAATGATTGCCCTGTAAGTCGATGTGGAATGGCCATACACCACTCGATCCATTTTAATTGGAGGAAAAAAATTCAAGCGTGCCCCATCTCCTGTATTGTCCAAAACGTGACACATAGCTAAGCTAGTTTGGTTTGTCAGTCATCTTATCATGATAGACAAACAAGATCAGGTCACTCCACAGTATCATTCTTGGCTTCCATTTACCAACCCCTTTTTGAATAGCAAACCATCGTTGTAGCCTTTTTTGTTGGTTCTTGATGATTCAGTTTTTGTACGTATGTTCACTTAGGACTAATACAAATAGGCAGCTGATAAAGAGCAAAGCGAAAGTACACAGCAATATTGTAACAAAGAGCATAGTCAATGAAAAAATTTGAACTTGTACCTGTAAGCGGAGCCATGAAGATGAATCACCACCAACAACAGCAAAGGCCGATCTTCGATCTCATCGAACCACCCTCGATCCTCCGAACCCAGATCAGCTTATCCAAACCCACAAAGAGAGATGTATCTTTCTCAGCTTTTCACCAACCAAATGATCTCATGTTGCCAACAAAACACAAAGCCAATCACTACTCCGAGATCAGTATCTTTGACGCTGAGAAGTACTTCAGCGGCCTCCACGATAAGAAAGGGAATGGCACCATCACTGCTAAGCAAACCGATCTCATCTCAGTCCCAAGATTATTCTCTGTTTCATCGATGGACGATGGCAACCACGGTGCCCGAAGCTGCACCACACGGTCATTCCGCACCACTCCAACGGCCTCCTCGGAGGCAAGCTGGAACAGCCAGACAGGCCTCCTCACCAATCCACCTGGCACAGCCCCAGTCTCCATCAAGAACATTGCTAATTCTCGTCAAAACAACACAAGTCCACGTAAGTGGTCTCTTCGGCGGAAGTGCCCTTGTTCAGGTGAGAAATCCATACAAGTCGAAGAGGCAAATACCGAATGCAGTATTCAACAGAAACCTCAGCTCAATCGTGCCCCCTCCGGCGGCTCATCGCTTTACTCCAACGGCACCAACAACAACAGGCAGAATACAAGTCCCAGATTATCAGCTTCACGTATTGCAGCTCCAACAAAGACAACAATCACAACATCATCATCACCACCAACACCACCAGCACCAAATCATAATACTCCAAACAATGGTTACTTCAACCTCCACTCGCATCCAGATCATCATAACCAAACTAGCATCATAAACCAAATCAAAAACCCTAATCTCAACGGTATCTCGTCCACTATCACGAGAACATTCGCCGACACAAGCAACGGAAGCCCTATCACGACCACCGCCACCGTCGCTGCTTCAAGCAACGGCTTCACATTCCCCGCGCTAATGAGCACGAGTCCTCCTTCAATCATCAAACCGCCGACTCTCGATCCGCCAAGGGACTCCCTCGAGGTTTTCCAACCACGAGAGCCGCCTCCTCCTCCTCCGATCACAAGAGACAGAAACAACCACAACCACAATCACTTCCCTTACAGTCCGAAATCGGGGAGGACGAGCTACGAGGACGAGATCGGGAGCGACGCGAGCTCCGATCTGTTCGAGATCGAGAGCTTCTCGACGCAAACCACCTCGTACCAGCCACGCGACTCGATGGACAGAGACGCCAGTTCCTTCTATGGAGGCGTGAGGCGGCGGAGCCTAGACGAGCCGACGACGCCGTCGGTGGCGCCGACGGAGTGTTACGCGCCGAGCGAGGTCAGCGTCGTGTGGAGCGTGACCACCGCCGAGGGATTCGACCGCGCAAGCCTCACCAACTTCTCCGTAGCCGCCGCCTCGGAGTCGGAGTACGACGGCGGCGGAGGAGGGAGGAGAAGGGGGAACGGCGGCGGCGGGATGCTGAGTTGTCGGAACGAGAAGGCGGTGACGGTGGGCCCAGGCCCAGTGAAGTACGCGGTGGATCTGGGGAGGATTGGGCCTGGTGGGCCACAGACAGCGAGCACGAGGAACGTGAGTGGGCGGGCCCAGCATCAGCCCAGTAAACCACCGCTTGGGAGGTCCAGATCTGGTTATGTGCCTGGGTTTGCGGCATGAGGTGGGCGACTCCATGTTCCAGGGTGGAACCCACGCATCTTGTTGCGTTGATTTTTTGTCTTGGGTTTTTTATTTGTTAAAAAATGTTGAATGAATGAAAAATTGAATTCGCCTACGTGGTTTGTTCACTTGTTGAGAGAGGTGGAGGATTAGAGACCTTGTTTTTGATGTTGGTGGATTAATTTGTTTGGTGATTGTCATTTGATTGTTGTGTCATGTACATTTATTTAGTAATGAAATTCAACTTTCAAAATCGTCCTATATATGCTGCTATGCTCACTCAAAAAAGGTTCTCTTGAATGATTTAACGTATATAAATGGTAGAAGCTGATATGGGATACGGTGTTACAATAGCTTTCAAGTATTTCCTTCGTTTTAAACGGTTTGTATTACCTTTATTTCGATGTTGAGTTTGTAACGATCAAACATTATTTGTGTAAAATTATTATGAAATATCAATGATAAGTTAAGTCATAAACTTTAATCCTGTGTTAAAGTTTTTCTAATATTGTTAAGAATAAGAACGAATCATTTTAAAATACGTGTCGTTATAATAATTATAAGAAGGGGTAATATAAATTTATAATGTATAATCTGTGTGACTTGTGATTTCATACATCAGGTAGAGAAAAAAAATACTATATATATATATATATATGTGAAAAGTTCATAACTTATTAGTTTATGGTTTTGTATAATCTGGATGACTTATGATTTCATACATAAATGATAGAGGAGAAAAAATACTCAATACACGTGGATAATACATAGCTTATTAGTTTATTGTTTTCGGTTGGCATCAAACTTGTTTGTTGAGTTCTCGCTGAATATCCTTGCAAGTTATAATAGTAATGTTGATATAAAATAATTGTGATTTTATGGAGCAAAGGCCCAACAAAAGGTCTAACACCATTAAGTCGAGAGTCTATTAGAAAATATCAAATAGCACCTCATGGATGATTAAATCTTACACCTTTTAAGGTGGTGACAAGAGTCCAACATATAAATGATGAATAATACTCTATAAATACCCTCATTTATTATCTAAACAGATAAGTTTTCCTTGGACTTCAACTTTGTCATTTCAATCATTGATCTTCATTTCAGAAAATGGACCGACTTAGGTATCAGAGTCGGTCCTCGAGGATCTCACCTCGGACCTGACTAACCGAGCTTGTTCTTTTTTGTTCGTATAGGTTTTCAGGTCTGGATCAGACCCAAATCACTCGATCCAGCAAATCCACGTCTGGATCTAAAAAATCCAGGCCCGACTTCTGAGCTCAAACTCGACTTCCCAAGTTGGACGCAAACAAGTAATTAGGTTCTTTCGTTGGACTAACCATAGACATTTAGAGCATGATAGTTGCAAAGAGGAAACCGGATCTAACAATGACATGTAACGTGCATATCGATCCTTTAGTGAAAATGGCCAATACTTGATGACCGATGCACGCTTATGCAGTGGATAAGTCGACTTTGCTCTGGTCCCGACTATCATATTCGATAGAATGGCTTGATCATGGTCGTGATCGCGACTAGAACATGTTGTACAGAGTGTACTGCTTCCGAGCTTTATAAACTGTCCTAGGACAAACAAAAACAAATGTGCTTTTCCATTACTATCACGGAATAAAGATTACAAATTCTAATATGCTGTACCATATTTGATGCATATGCTTTGGCACAGATCCTTGCATAATCATACACTGCTAATTAAGTGGATTTGGAATATAATTTGGTCGCCGCAAATCCAAATACAGGCTATACATAGTCTTTGGGAATCGAGGTCGGTTTCTACCTATACCGGCAAGAGAGCCTGCGCATATTATACATGATCATCACGCACGCACGCTAAAATATTCTCGGAGGCAGCAATGGTCCTCCCAAGGCCGAATGTTAATTAATCGTTGGATTTGAATATCTTTAACAGATATCTAAGCTCTCTAGAAGTTTAGACACGAATAATAGCTAGTAGCAACATAGAAACTAGATTATCGAGCTGGTTTTTCCCTACTTCACAAATACAACTGGGTTTTGGTTCAACATGATTCAGGTCATTGAATTCCCGCCGCTGAAGCAGCTGGAAGAAGAACTGCCCCTACCTACCAGATATTCTGTGATACTAAGATAAACTATAATTAACAGGAACACGCTGTAATACAGATACGTTAATTAATTTCGCATAGATCTCAAGTAGTTGTCAGCACTAAGCCTACTTGATTCTGTTTAGGACATGTAGCATAAGATAGCCGAAAATCTCGTAAGGTCATCTTGCATCATATTCTCATTTTTTTTTCTATATAAATACCCCCACAAACTCAACCAAAACTAAAACTAGGAGTAGTATCATACTCTTCCTGTTCTTACATGGCTTCACTTGTTCTGCTTCTATCTGAATACCTTCGGCCTCATACCGCTCCAGATTCCATGACTGCAACCAGTGTGACGCAGAACCAGAACATGGTCAGGGAATCGAGAGTGACAACTGCAGCAGCTGCATCACTATGGGAGCGTGTTGCTCCAGGAGTTGAAGATCTACGGAAGTCATGGGTCGTCGGGGATCTCATTTTGCCATAGGAAAGTACGACAATGTAATATATACGTACCTTTCGCCTTGGAATCTCTTATCAAGTTTGGAGTCATATTGAGAAAACACTAAATGATTTGATGTACATGAGTCCTCTGACTAGATCAAGCAACTTTGTCATCGTTTTTTTACTTGCTATGTAAAAGTTTTGCATGATCAACTGTCATCTTTGAAGTTTTATATCTTCATCCAATCTAAGACAGAATGAAGGAAACAACAGAATCAAACTCCGAGTGATCCTTTCTCGAAATCACCAACTTGTAAGAGATCTGACATAATTCTGAGCAACGCATCCATGCCTTACCATCATTCACTATCAGTATCCGTCGATTAGTGGTCTTGTTCGTACATAAAAACAGAACATGGTTCGTAAAGATGCAAAAAACCATGATCTCAGACGCCAGCCTAATTGGTAGCTTGGGGTTCAACAACAAATAGTAAGACGGATAGAGGACAATACATTGATTAGAGAAGATGTCTTCACATGGACATGGTCCAAGCTTAAGATGTATCTTATGATCTGTCCAGGTGATCATAGTGAAGCACAATATATGATGTAGATTAACATAACCTTTGTATCTTCCCTTTCACGACTTTGATTCGAGAAAAAGAAACAGAAAACTACATTCTGGGAACTGTAGCCGTAAAAAACTCGTTGATATTATCTATATCAATAAGATACATCTTACTTTTCGATAGAAAGGTAGCAGGAGTACCCATAGGAAATTCTCAAGACGAACATAAGTGAGCATAATGAGATTGGGGCATAAGTGAGCATAAAGCGCACTGGAAGAACATTTGTTAGTTTGTTGGATTAGTAGTTAGCCTTGTAAAGCAGATCTTGGTGATACTAACGATCCAGAATGGGACTGGGGCCTTACACTTCATTCTGCGTAACAGATCGTCCACACGTTAGTTTGGATGGTACATTGACTGAATTTACAAAACATGGTTCAAGATTCATGGGTCATTTACAAAATCATGGAGCAAATGACACTTAGCAAAGTACTCCTGCATCCTACACGGCTTATGATTGATACATGATACCCAGTTTTAAAAAAATCACAGCAGAATGCTGATCGCTTCCCATATTCTAGCACCAACACGCTAGTCTTATCAAAGGGATTTACAGTTATGCCGGTATAATATACATCACAGGATGGCGCCCTATAGCTAGACAATCAATGGAGAACATATAGGATTCGAGTTTAGGTTCTATGTGCTAAATATGTCACTTACCTAACTTGAATCATCCGATGGGTCCAATATGGAAGACGTTTTCTGGGTGTTGTCGTCATCATCCTCACTTCTACACTTCATCTGCAGGTCTAATCCAAAGCCAGATGAACTACTGCCGAATAGGTCTCTTTCCCACTGACTTGCGACCACGCGGTTTTGGTCCGGAACGTAAGGGCTCATCGATGGATCATCCACTTTCTGTTTTTTCCTAGGAGATGAAGTGGACGGGATTGCATCGTCTGTAGAAGACGATGGTTTGCCAATGTTTTTTTCCTCGGTCGATGGATTTGTATCCGCACCTCTCAAAACAATTCCTAGCTTCTGCTGCTCCTCTATGATCTTCTGAAGATACTTCCCCTGTGCTTCAATCCTCATCTGCAATTGCCTTTGCACCTTCCAAAAAAAAATTTCGACACAAAACAACACAAAGAAGCTGATGAGTTTGAATTTGGCATCAGAGAATTCCGCAGTTATTGAGTCTTCAAAATGCTGAATTTGATCAGCAAATTGTTACAGAATTGTATACCTCAAGCTGTTCTTGAAGGCGCTTCTGAACTTCCATCTGCATTCTGAGAGTTTCATTAATCTCAACGCCCCTGAAGAATGACATGAGATTATGTCAAGTTCTTACACATTTGTTGGCGCCATAGCATCCATGAACAAGATTACCACGAGAAAAGTAGTCGCCTACTTGGAGGAATCAGCATTACCAACACCATCTTTGGGACTTCTCTTTTCGTCTTTAACACCTAAAAGTACAAATCAACATCTTTCGCCTGATAAAGCTACACGGCTATCTGTAAAAGAGGTAAGAATCATGGAGAAGAAGCGATAACAAGGAAAAATCTTACCATCAGATGGCGAATCTGGCAAATACTTCGCTAGGCGGTACTTCTGAATCAAAAAAAAAAAAAAAAAAAAAAAGGTGAGTCATGCAATAGACAATAGTGCACAGCATAAGAGACTGATGGAGGTTGGATTTGGGTGAAAGCATTAGCCTAGAGAAGTTCTGAGCAGATAGCATGGCAGCCTCTGATTCCAATCAACAGGATCATAAGACGAACCTGTAAATGGCTTTTAACATGGTAGATCGTAAGACCAGAGACACCCATCACCCTTAGAACACCTTTTGGTGTAGCCCCTACAAAATGGTGAAGCCCCTACAAAATGGTGAAAGCCATAAAAGAATCTTTCCAGTAACACAAGCTGATTTCTATATATTAGTCAGAGTTTTTCATATTGACTTCTATAATACCACAATGATAAGGCCTTAAAAGATATCCTTGATTACAACTGCAAATTATGGTTACTCGAAATCAGGACGACGGAGAAGAAATACAACCCTAGCAACTTGTATAACAACCA
Source organism: Drosera spatulata (assembly GCA_035668315.1). Lineage (NCBI taxonomy): Eukaryota > Viridiplantae > Streptophyta > Magnoliopsida > Caryophyllales > Droseraceae > Drosera > Drosera spatulata. The sequence continues at coordinate 11,588 of JAOVYX010015126.1, forward strand.
GACGCGAGATAAGCATTACTAATATTATACTGCATCCGGGAGTATTATTTAGCATACAAGGCCATGACGCAACTTCTGTATCAAGTACTAACTTCCATTTTCCACCAAATTGTTAACCAGGGGGGCAGAATAGTTCAACAAAATTGAGACTATGACTCATTATGCACATTGGAGAAAATGAGGCAAACTCAGATTGCAAATATGGCAAGTGGAATAGCCTTCAGCCTTGTGCAACTGAGTTGTCATTGTTCAACAGCGAGATGCAGTAGGTAGGAGGCATTCACCGTCCGATAACAACAGAGATTTCATCATGAAAGCGTCAGCAATAATAAGCATTTTCCAAAGCCACTTACTCATTCCCGCACACTTCAGTCCACCTACCTGTTTTACCAGTAATTGGTTTTTCTACATGATTATCAACTCATACCCTTCCTCTTAAATAAATAGAACAAAAGTTAACAATACTGGAAAAGCAACAAAAACTTCTATCTTCCTTGAACTTTTCCATGTAAATTCTTCTGTTATGGCCATAGCATCAAGGCATGAATCATTCCAGGTATTTAAAATATTAAATGAACCAAACTAAAATCACCATATAAAGGGCCCATGACTAAACCTAAGTGGGTTTGTGCTCTACTTGTTGCTGGAGTCAGATTAATAGCGGAATCAACAATGGAAATATTAACAGCATTGACAACTCAGTTTTCATTGCAGGAAAAGGAAAAAGTACCCACTATCTGGTCCGCCAAGCTGTTTGATGGCATCTTCAAAACGCTCATGAAGATCCGGAGTCCATCTTAATCTTGATTTTCCACTTCCCCCTGACGGAGATGAATTTTTTATAGAAGTGTCCGTGACCCCAGCATTAGCAACTGGTTCACTGGCTTGAGCTTTATGTGATACCAAAGTTGTCGTAGACAACTTAGGATGATACATTGTGAAAATCCTGCAGTACTGATGACAAACAAGGGAGAAAAACGTCACTTTAATCAAATATAGTAGCAAACAATTAGATTAAGCTCGGTAAACATGTGGAAGTTCTATTTCGTACGGAGAGAAATGCAATAGAGACGCAACAGTTAAGATAGGAGAAAACAGATATCTTGCACTGGCCAATAATGACCTGGTATCCTAGGCACTCAAGAGACGTTGTTTAGATTCTTTAGAAGCTACATATGGGATCTCGAAATTTCTAGCAAGGGAAGGACCCAAAGAATCAAATCTGTGGCAAATGAATCAACCAAAACAAGTAAATCAAAAGCAAAAGGCGGCAATTAAAATCGGATCTGAAACTAATTGGTCAGATCAGGTCCAGTACAACGCTCATCTCATCGAGAAGTTCATCATTCTGACCGAGCAGAATAGTAATGTACCAAGGAAGATATCATTTCCCCTTCAATTCACCAACTTCTGCTCTAGGCAAAAGAGTGGCGTTTCAGATTCGGGAATCGCTTTCTAATGGCCACGGCTATTCTTAACCATAGAAGACATCATCAAGCAGCCTAAGTAGTTGAAGGCAGCGGCTTTACACATAGAACACCTTTATCTAGCATGAACGTACATCCTTGAATCCATCCAACTAACTATGATCCCATAGGAAAACAAGTGATCTACCATTTGATATAAAACCAACTGAAACTAAGCTGCAGCTTCTAAAGTGAATTAGATTGCACAAATTGCCCAAAAGTGCCCAATTCAGCAACAGGAATCAATTGAAACAAAGATAGCAACTTCAATAAAAGAGGAGCATAATCATGTAAACTATATCAACCAAGGAACATAAGCCAGCGACCGGTGACAAAGCAAGAAAGCACAATACAAGCAGAGAATCAATGTAATCAAACGCAGAGAAAAAGGGAAGAGAACCTCACAAAGAAGATTGATGACCTAATTTTTGCATTGAGGTTCTTCAAGCTACAAAAATCAACAGAGCAATTATTCTGATCAATGCCCACTGATCCAACACCATCAACTAGTTCAAACCAAGATTCAGATGACTTCCACCAATCAAATACTTTAAAAATTAGCAAATACCCAATTCAATTCAAGCAAAACCCCGATACAAGATCACCACAAAACCACCAAACCCAGATACCAAAATCAAATTCCACGAAAACCCAGAAAGGAATCAGAGCAAAAGGGGCATCTTTTGGTGTGCCCCGATGAAAATTGAGTCACAAGGCGTTGAAAAACAAGGTCAAAGGTTCTATTTTGAGATGAAAAACAAAAGGCAAGAGCAGGTGAAAAACGAAATCATGAGACTGCAAATCAATAACTCAGTGAGATGAAGCCAAAATAGAATCAAAGTTTATCAGATTTTCATCCACACAGTGGGTGACAGATAAGATACGAGAAAGCCCCAAAGAAAAATCCAACAAGAAAGGAGGAAATGGACAGTCAAATCTTGGATTGAAGCGAAATGGGTAAAAAGAAAAATGATAAAAACGAGGAGCAGCAGAATTTGTTCCTGAAAACATTAATATATAAATTTTTATTATTTTTAAAATTGAAGATAAGAAAAAAAATTGATTTTAATTTATTTTAATTTATTATTATTGCTCAGGAATAAATTCTACTGTTAGTTTTTTTTTCGTAAAAAAAAAATGGGGATAATTGGATGATTACAAGATTTTCAACCGAGGAGGAGCACTAGGTTGGGTAGCGTGAGATGAAGGAACTTTGGGTTCCACTGGTCTCCACATGAGTTGACGTTAACCGTTGCTGTTAACGTTATCGGAATTGAATGTTTGATGTTTGTAATAAAATGATTGATCATAGGACTAGATTACAACAAATCATATTCTCATTTTAGAAATATATAAAGCAATTATCTGTAATCCTTCAAATCGTTATTAAATATAATATTTTTTTTATTGAATGTCCCAAAATATATGTAACATTTGTTTTATTTTTATATTTGAAATCAAATTTATATTAAATTAAACACATTATCCCAACATATTCCACTAATTTTTCTTATATATTTTCACAACAATTCTCATCATAAAAAAATATAATATATTAATTAAATTCAATTCTTACATAAAATCTTATATTTGATATATATAATTCGAAACGAAGGAATTATAGCAAAGAGGGAAATGGATTAGTTGAGAGCAACTATCCCTCCATTTCATAACAAACTGGGAGATAGAAAAACTGTCTTATTAGATGAAACGAATTTATCGAATAATCCTATCAAAAATTCAAACTATTGATAAAAGATTCATTATTATAAATCATAATACGATTGAAAGATGTAAGAAATCTCTAAAGGTCATAATTCTTCTCTATGATATTTCTTCTGTCCCATTTAAATTATAACGTTTTGATCCGGTATGATAATTTATATGTATGTTAAATTAATAAGGAATGATAACTTTATCCTCATGAGTGTGTGAGATGAAAGAGCGAAGAAAAAAAGAAAGAGAAATGATGTGGATAAGTTGATGTGATATAAAATATGGATATTTTATTATTTTTTGATGTAAAAAATTATTAAATATAAAAATATTATAATTTGAATGAGACATTTAAAAAAAATATTATAATTTGAATGGAATGAAAAAATGATAATTTTATAGTGAATAGACCCAATGATGTCTTGTTCTAACTATACACAGTATATCGTTTTTCTGCCACGGTTCCTTGATTTTGGGTTGTCTGGGTCAAGTGGTTCGCCCTAACACATGATGACGTTCCTTGACTCGGTACCAATTCAAACCTTTGAAACTTCGGTGCAAAGCTGGAGTAGTGGAGTTCCCAGCATACAATAGTCAAATACCTAATCTTGTCATCAGAATAACAGAAGTGTATAGCTCAAAGCAATCGGACAAACGCTACGTGCAAGTCCAATAAAGAGCTATTTTGATAAAAACATTGCTACATTTATGAGATGAATAATATAAATTTGTTATAATTTATCAATATTATTCCGACAGTGACATGCTACATTATGAATGGTCCAAAAATAATTATATAGTATTATTCATTTTTTGATTTTTTTAGTATTTGTATTTCTTTTTAAGATGATGGAGTTGTTAAAAAATAACATAGACATTTCTATTGCTATATTTGACAACCCATTTGACAATTGTTAAAATTTAACACAGTATTTGAGTCCCATTGGATTATAATATTTTGGATCGAATGGGACTTTGTATTTCTAGTAATTTAACACAAAATTACTAGAAATACTATGTGGTACGTTAGATTTGATACACCGACATATTGACCTTGACATAAGTCTTAAGTCATATCGGACTTCACAATGTTGGATCCCATTCGCGATATGTGAGGGATATTAAATATTACTTTCTTCGTCTAATATAAATTGCGACACATTATTAAATATGAACGTTCCACATAAATTATAACGTTTTTTAATTTTGAAATTTTCAAGAATATAAAAGTCCAAAATACCCAAATTTTACATCATATCATCTCCTTCATCATTATATTTTATATTTCTATCCACTCATAATTTTCATTTTAATTTTTACTACATTATCTTATTTTTCTCTCTATCCATTCACAATCCTTATAATTTTTTCTTATCTTTATAAAGCATATTTTGATACAAAATCAATAAATTTTTTAATAATTATATTAACTCAACTCATTATAATTTATTTAAAAAAACGAGAGCACATCTCCTCACTATGGATCAACACATATCTCACTTGATTAAATACATTGATCGGACTCGTTCAAAAGTGTGAAAAGCATAAGCATTTTGAATCAACCTACACGTTTACCACTGACTTTCCCAGTCAGTCAAAGTAACCTCTCACATTCCTCCCCACTTTCTCCACCAATTCCACCAATTCCACCAATTCCACCAATTCCACCAATTATCATCATCACATTTATCAAACTTTGAACATATTCCTTCAACAAAATTCTCCCCTTCAACACCTGCTCTCCTCAATCCCTTTCTGGGTTCTTCACTTTCCCATCCAATCTCAACTGGGTCGGTCTCAGAAACCCAACCCCTGACCCAATTTCACTGCAATTCGAGTTGGTGTAAAGTTTGTTCTAGGGTTTGATCGACGATGGGGTTGAAACTGAGCTCATCGGTGTTCTGGGTTGTGTTGATGTGGTTGATGATTGTAGCGATCGGAGTTGTGTGCGGGAATTCGGAAAGGGATGCGTTGTCGGCGCTTCGTGGGAGCTTGTCGGATCCGGATAATGTTCTCGAGAGCTGGGATCCGAATCTTGTGAATCCTTGTACTTGGTTTCACATCACTTGCAATCAGGATAATCATGTTACCAGAGTGTATGTGCCTTCCTTCTTTGTCTTTGTTGGTTGCTTTTGATTAGTAATGGTATATACTTATCTATGATGATTATGATTTATGATGATGATGATGCTTTGATTGATTTATCAATTAGGATGATCTAATTGAAAACTATAGGTTTTCGTTGCTATCTAAAGTATGCATGAAGTTGATTATTGATTTTCATGGCGATTTGGGGATTGGTTTTCTATGAAGGATGTGAGTCTTCCTTGTGGATATTGTGCTTCATTGGTTGGAATTATGTTCATTAGAGCTCGTCAGATTTCAGTGGCTGTGTAGATTCCCTTGCTTGCGCTGGATCGTTGGATTTGCTTATCGTTGGAGACATGTTGATCCACTATGACTCAAATTTATAGGAGAAGCTACATGGACAGTTTTTCTTCTGTTGTGACCATCTGCATCATTTCATTTTTGTCCATGTAGTTTTCTGGAAAGGGCCCTAACAAATGATTCAGTTCTGTTTTGTTTTTCCCTGATTCTTGTATGGGATCAAAAATCCATGTAGCCGGTGTTAAATGGGAACCCGACTATCCGAGTGTTTGATTTGTTTAGTTGTTGTGAATGGCTCTCAATCACTTTGTTCAGTTGTGGCTTATGAATAGCTCAAGCATACCAAGTTAATGATGAGTAACATGGTCGATTGAAGTGGAGTAATTTCATTTGCTAGAGTGTGTTTTTATGCGGAGTTGACCCTTGATGGAAATTGGTGGAACCTTGGGTCTTGATTGTGTAGCATGTCATGTATGAGCCCAAGGCATCTTAACTTCAGCTCAATACAATATTTGTTTATGCAGGGACCTTGGCAACTCAAACCTGTCTGGTCATCTTGTGCCTGATCTTGCGAAACTTGAACACCTGCAGTATCTGTAAGTGTACCATTCCTTTCCACCGGTATCGTTCTCATACACCCTTTTCATGTGGATCTGCCATAATGAGCTAGTGTTCGCTTATTTTCTCGCTGTGGGTGGACATAATAGTTTAATAGGAGTAACTTCAACGGGACTCTGCTTTGTTTCAGGGAACTGTACAGGAACAACATTCAAGGTGGCATCCCGGCTGAGCTTGGCAATTTGAAGAGCCTTATTAGCTTGGATTTGTATAGCAACAATATCACGGGGACTATTCCTCCTGAGCTGGGAAAATTGAAGTCACTTGTCTTCCTGTGATTTTTATGCATCTTAACTGAGAACTTTTCTTTTTGTGAATCTGGTTCTCGCCATTTTTGTTTGACTAGTCGAACCATTTCAATTAGGCGACTTAACTATAATCAGCTGTCTGGAAGAATACCAAGAGAACTCACTAAGATCCCCACTTTGAAAGTCGTGTAAGTTCTCCTATACCATTCATATGCCTTCAAATTACTGGTACTATCTTCATCTCAATCTTGATTTCCCTTTTCCAGGGATGTCTCGGGCAACAACTTGTGCGGAACTATACCTATCTCCGGTGCTTTTGGACACATCCCCTTGGAGAAGTAAGCTTGCCTGAAATTCACGTTTTTGTTTTCCCATATTTACTTGTTCTGTCAGAATATTTATAGTTCAAGTAACAAGTAATTTGCCTCGAGGACAATTCATAATTTCATATGCGAAACTGAATTTGGGTACAATCCACCTTGACACGGTGTATGAGCTATTGCATTTATCTACTGGTTATGACGGGCGAAATCGGGTTGTTGGATGTGTCTGATGAATATATCTTGTTGAATTTTGCAGCTTCGAGAACAACCCTCGGCTTGAAGGACCCGAACTTCTCGGCCTTGCAAGTTATGACACAAACTGCTCTTAGAGACTATGTGCTGTTAAAACGCCGGGATTGCTATATGTACTCAAGAATCCTGAATCTCCTTGCTGTAAGATAAGATGTCAAGTTTGTATCGCAATCTGTTATTGCTATGACGGGTGAACATGCCACTGTATGGAAATGATTGTTAGAAAAATATCATCGGGTGTTGTGTTATATCCATAATGTTGTCCGAATGCGGTCATAGACTGTAATCATACCATTTCTACCTCAACGGTTTTCCCTCAAATCTCATCGACCACATTTGGCCTTGACAAGGATCCTAACATTTCCAGAGTCTCTTACTTGGCGGCTTCATAGTTCGCTCAATCGTGTCTCATTTTCAAAATGTTATCACAGCTGAACTTTTAACTATCGAGCTCTTTCTCTTAAAAAGAAAAAGGTATACATTCCCTCGTGGTCATGGCTATATATAACAACAAATAACAATCAGCTATAAACTGAGATATATCTCGATCTTGTTAAGTTGGCTTGTTTTCCTCTAAAGTTCACTAAACAACTTATACTCCCCTTGTTCCAAAATAAAGAAAACTAGTGTAGCATCCATGCCATACGCGGAAAATATCTTAATCTTATAAGTAATTAATTGTTCATAAATTGATCGTTTATCTCCAATGTTAATCATGCGTAAGAAAAAACATAAATGTAAAAAGAATATTATTAAAGGAATTTCTAAATTATTTAAATATTTCATTTATGCTTGTTAATGTTTTCAAATATTTTCTTAAAAATTTTTTAGATAAACAATATGAATATATGTCTTCTATGATATAATATGTATAAAATTATCATGATATTTACTAAAATGATTATAATTATCAAATTAATCGTATTACATCATGAATCAGATCAAGTTGTTATAGTATATGATATAAACATTTTTGGTTTTTTTTTTTTCTTCTTGGCGAAAACTTTTGGGTTTTTGTAGTAAAATATTTTCAATTGTATCATTTTTTAATAACAATTAATACTAGCAATAAAAATATTTACACATATATTTTTTTTTCATGACTATATAAAAGATTAATAATATATATGAACAATAAAAGAGGAAACATGAAAAACTTTTTTTCCATCATTATTAATATTGATTACTTTTTTGATAAATTATTAATATTGATTATAAAATATATTAAAAATAAAATTATTATTAAATTCTTTAATGAAAATTGAACATATCAGGACATCTTATGTCATTAAATATCATAAAGTGATATTTTGAATTAAGAATATAAATTGATTGATTTGTTTCTTTCGGTAACGGAGGCATTTGGTTTGATCCGCATCGACCGGATCCAAACAGGGCCGATTCCCTGTTGCCCACTGGTCCTTCATCATCATCGACCCTCAAATGTCCCCTTCATTCATCCATGGCATAACCCAACCATGATGGCGAACCCATTTCAATCCCAAACCTCATACAGACCAATCTCCCTTTCCTCCCTCTCAAATCTCTTGAAGAAACCCCACGCTTTCCCTTTCCTGCTCTCAATCTTTCTCTTGTTAACATGGGTTTCCCTCAGAATTCAACGCTCATCCTCTGGGGACTCTGAGATCATAAGGGATTCAGTGAAGTGGAGGGGTGAGGGGGACATGGCGAGGGCGAATTTGGTGAAGTTGGGTCCCGAGGAGATGGGGAGGGATAAGAGGGGTTGGATCCTTGACCCTGTGGGTGCCGCAATCGAGGCTGATGTTTCTGGTACGAGAAATGTTAACTATGATCATTTCTCAGAGTGCTTTGTCAGTCAATTTGGGGGACTTATGGAAAAAAAGATAGAGACTTTGGAGAGAGGTATGATATGCATATGGTATGGAAAATATGTGAATAGACTAGCAAGTGGGTTCTTTAGTGACAAAAGGTTGCGAGTATCGAGCATATGGTGTTGTGTTTCTGATACTGAGTTAGTGAGGGGTGAGGATGAAGGTTATTTGGGTTACTTTTTTGAGGTTGAAGGTTCAAACGATGAGATTCGAGAAGGATCAAGAGATAGTGCTTTGCCAGATTGAGTTGTGTATTAGATATTGATCCTCGTTTGTGTTAATATTTATATTAAAACTGTTTACTTCAATGTCTAACATGTGCTTAGGTTATGTTGCCAATGAGACATGAGAATTTTTTTTATGTGCTTGATACTTGTGATCTAGGTGCCAAATACTGTGGTTGAGTTGGATCTGTATTACTGGAATCGCGTCTGTCTTGGAATAACCTTCCTCATAATTTAGCTGTATAGTCGTTCGGATTTTGATTATATGTGGAAAGGAGTGTATTTGTTCTGTGGGAAACTGTGATCATGTGAATTGCAATGCACGATACCACAACTTAGGCAGAGCTGACTTGGTCCTGTCATTTTCAGGTGGAGCTGTTAACTGTGTTTCTGTTCATGTCGGTGAAATCAGGCCAGGTGGAATCAGGGGAAATCACAGACATTATACCTGCAATGAGACGTTCGTTATATGGGGAGCTAAAACTAAGTTCAGGGTAAATTTCGAGCTTAGATTAGTCCTAGTGAAATACCTTGATTAAATAATTTGTCTTCACATGCTGTGTAAAAGCTGTGATTTTTCTGGTCTATGACTTTCGATTCCTTTCTTGATGTAGCATTATGGATCTATTTGCTGGCTTGGTGATCATATGTTAACTTTCTCATGCAGTTGGAGAATAGTGAGATTGGTGACGAAGGTTATGCTGAAGCAGTTGTCGGTGAAGATGAGGTTGCTATCGTAGCTAGCCCATCGGGGACTGCCCATGCCTTGGTAAACATAGATCCGGTTAGGACTACATACTTCTTAGGATGCCAAGACACTACGACAAAGACTAACAGCTCAAACACTGATTACAATGTCTGGAAGGATCTTTAGCTTTTCAAATTTGATAGTTGTGGTTCAAATCTTGGAAATTTTGGTGGTAAGATTGAACTTTTAGTCTGTAGTCATATGCTTAGGAACGCTAAACATAGTTGTTGAGCATTTCAATGTTCCTAGAATTGTTTATTTTATTTTTTAAGTTGTAGAAAGCTCTTGTTAGAAACAAAAGATCTGTGTTAACCTCATTAAGTTTGTGAGGCTTCCGTTCGATAACTTACAATCTATTTGTGCTGTCGTGATAAAATCCAGAAGTTGAGTTCTTTTACTATGAGTTTGTCCCTGTGCTGTTATGATCTCTGCTTTTACCGTCTTTTCTTGAACTTGATGGTTTCTCTTTCTTAAGACAGAAGTGTGTGCTTTCTTTGCTTAAGGAGAGAATGCTTTCCTCTTCTCAACATTGTTCATCCCTTGTGAACAATTCTTGCCATTAATACAAGATGCATTGACAAGATCGAGTAGCTTTGGGCTAGGAAATGTTGCAGATCATGGCAAACTTGTTTGAATATTTTTTTCAGAAGGTAATCTCTTGCTAGCATAATCATATCTTCTTTGTTAGATCTAGTATGATACTCATGCAGTACATGGTTTTTCTCAGCTTCTATTTTCGTTCTATAAAAATAGATTAGCTGTGGTTTGTTATGCATTTTCTAATTATTTGTTGTGGTCTATTTATTTATTTTTATTAGTTTACCATTGATAATACATATTAGCTCTTGACATAGATACACACCTCCATTTAGAAGGCCATCTAGACATCCGCCTTGATAGCCACCTAAGCATCCGCCTTAGCTGTCTGGACATTAGAAGACGATCTGATTGCCATATGCCATTTAGTATTTTTCAGAACGTTGATTTTGTTATCGTCAAAAGGGGTAAAAAAAAGCTCTGTAATCAAAGTCCAAAAAGAGTTTGTGAACCAGTCCTTAGCCGTGATTTGCGAGAGGTGGGTGACTACTAGTTCAGGTTATCATGTTTGAACTCTTTACTCAAAATATTAATGAAGTAGGATGAGATTAGTATTATTATTTCTCAAGTGACAGTGACATCCTATCAGCTTCCTATACGCTTTGCTTCGCCACTTTCCAAGCATAAACACACGGAATATGCATCCTACTCATAATTATTTGCATATATCTATGTATACATCTACCAGCCCTGTAACTCCGAAACTATATAATACTAGCTACAGGTCCAACAAAAAAGAGTACCCATCTGAGGTAGAAGCAAAGAGAAAGGATTCAGTTTTCTGACTTTAGTAACTTGGTGGGATGGAAAGGGGGAAGAAGAGAATGGCTGTTCTGGTGGGATGCAACTACCCGAACACGCAGAACGAGCTGCAGGGGTGCATCAACGATGTACACGCGATGTGGATGCTGATCACCCAGAAGTTCGGGTTTCATCCGAGCCATGTTCAGGTGCTGACGGATGAGCCGGGGTCTCGGGTGAAGCCCACAGGAGTCAACATCAAGGGGGCAATTAACAGGATGATTGATCATGCTGAACCAGGGGATGTGTTGTTCTTTCATTATAGTGGTCATGGAACAAGGATTCCTTCCGGGCATCATCTTGGACAGGAGGAGGCTATTGTCCCCTGTGATTTCAACCTCATAACTGGTCAGTACTCTAATCTATGGCTCGATGAATGTTATTGACAGTTTATGATGTTTTTGTAAAGTCTTTTTCTGAGTGGTTGATTCAGGAGATCTGTCATCAAAACATGTGGTCCATATGGAGGAGTTCAAGAACTCTAGTGGTTTTTGTGAAGTTTGTAGGTTTGAAGCTAGTCGTAGTCTGCTTTTCTTCGCGACAAGATTTGCATAATTTATCCTTTTTGAATTTGATTTGGGGTAAACTTCTTATCAAGTTGTTTGAGGAAAGCCTTGCAATGGTCTTGAAGTTTAGATGAGAGTTTTCAAGAATCTGTGTAAACATGAGTATCCTATCCTAGAATGCATCTTGTTCTTTTGTTGATTCTTGATTGTTGAATCTATTATCTCTGGTTTTAGTCTGTTGCTGTCTAAAAGTGATTGTCCCGATGTGCAGATGTGGACTTCCGGCAGCTGGTGAACCGACTCCCTAAGCAGGTTAGCTTCACCATCATATCGGACTCATGCCACAGTGGGGGCCTCATCGACAAGGAGAAGGAGCAGATCGGCCCATCGTCAACCCCATTGACCAACATCCTCCACCGCCATATTGGCCACCATCACCGTGCCTACACCACCAAGAGCATTCCCTACGAGTCCATACTCCAACAACTAGCAACCTTAACAAGCATTGTCGCACCAGATATCGGCACCCACCTAACCGCATACTTTGGCGAGGATGCCAGCCCCAGGTTCAGGCTATCACACCACGAGCTCAACATGTTTGAACGCCTGCATCCTGACTCAGGGATACTGCTAAGCGGATGCCAGGCCAACGAGACTTCGGCTGACATGCCGGGTTCTGGCGATGGGAAGGCTTATGGGGCATTCAGTCATGCTATCCAGACCGTGTTTAAGGAGTACTCAGGGCCGCTTGATAACCGCGAGGTTGTGATGCTGGCAAGGAGGATATTGAGGGATCATGGTATTGATCAGCATCCTTGCCTGTATTGTAGTGATGAAAATACCAAAGCTGATTTCCTTTGGCAGGGTGCTGATCAGTACTAATTTTCTCAGATTTCGCGATTGAGGTGTGATTGCTTTCGTTGTTGCTTGTTATTTGATTCAAGGACAAATAACTGATACTGATATTCACACATGTTTGTGTGATGTTGTGAAGAAAATGTATGGACATATCACATATGTGCACAATGAACCATACAGACTATGTTATTTTCTGGTACCATTGATCATGTGTGCAAGTTCATGTTTTGTTTGAAAGTATCGGTCAGAACGACTAGTGATCTGATGTTCAACGTCAACACAACAGCCTTATAGTCTTGCTAAAAGTGGATTTGTCATATGAGCATTCTTTGTCTGCCAGGATGTTCTTTGCCCATAAGAATGATGAATTGGCCATTCTATTCAATCTTTTAGACTGCATCCATGTCTAAGGAGTTTCAAATCCCCAATCACATGATCTCGGGAAAAGTTGTCACACAATTAAGATTAAAACTCAATATTGTCTCGCATACGGGATGAAAAATTATAATTAAATAATAATGTTAAATGATTTATCACAAAGTTTTTGATATATATTAGAATAATAAAAATCAAGTTATGATGGTTGATGAGAGAAGGAATCGAGATATTGTTTTAATTTTGATTGGTTAAGTTATATGTTAGATTAGATTTTATTTAATTGGTTTTCATTTTTTTAACTGATATTATTTTAAAAATAACAATAACAATTTTATTTAATTGGTTTTAATTTTTAAATGTAATTTTTTAAAAATGACAATAATGTCTCGTTATACCATTTGTCATCGAAATGATTTATCGCGCTTAAAAATGACTGGGTAATACGATATATATTAGAGTACTGACTTGTGCGTTGCACGGGATGAATAAAGATAATATAAAAAAATAGTGTTAAACTTACTTATATAGATGATTAATGTATATTGAACATGATAGCTTTTTTTCTTTGCGAAAAAACTGTTAGGATTTCTTATAATTAAAAATGTTAAATTTGAGATATTAACTTTTGATTATAATTATACATATAATTGTTTGGATTTTTTTAACTTTTGATCAAATAGTTATGTGAAATTTAATATTGTTAAGATTTAATCTCGATTCTTCAATTCATACAAAAAAGTTTCCCTAAGATATAACTTTTTCAAAAATATTCCCAAAAGATACAACTCAAAAAAAAAAATTCATCAAACACACAATATCTCTCACCACATACCACAATACCCAACATCACCCTCGCCCCTCAACCACCACCTATATCGTCGATGTTGCGCCTTCGCCGCCGCCCCTTCCACCACTGTCATCGCCACCACCATCATCGTCTTTCCCAAACTCGAATGCAACGTCTATTAATTCCAAGCCCAAATTCCTTACTCTTGATCTCTCCCCTCACAACTCCATCTCACCATTTTCATTCTTCATCAACACAGAAGTTTCATAAATGGGGACCGTGACATTATACAATCCAAAAAATGGTTCAAGACTGCATGAATTTGTGAATCAGATACGTATATTTTTTTTCTTATCAATTTTGTTTTCCAACCCCAAAACCTGCAATCCAAATTTCAACATTCATCAAATACAATGCACCACAAATCAACCATTAACATCCCAAATCCAATGGCATATATCACAAAATTTTGAACTCGCATACTCTTTCACTTTGAACTACCACATTGTTTCAATTTTTGAACTGACGTTTCATTTTTGAATTGGCGTAATGTTTCGTTGAACTAGTATAATGAAATGGGACGTCATTTCTACGAAGCAATGCGGTAGTATAATGAAACAGTGTGTCAGTTTAATTTTTTTGTTTTTTTAAATAAAATTTTTATTTTATTTTATGGATACCATGTTATAAATTTTTATTTATGCATTTGTATAATTTTTGTTATACAATAATGTCCCGTCATATCGTTTGCTATCGAAATGCCTTGTCACGCTTAAAAACGATTGGATAATATGATATATATTAGATTAGATTGTTACAATCATAGATCATTGGTACGGAGTTGGATTCTCCACGGTTGAAGATCCAACAGTACTTTGCACAAGTGTCGTTTTGGATTTTTTATTTTTTTTTTGTATTTTAAAAAAATTAAGACCTCATTAAGAAAATATCAATCCTAATCTTTTTTAAAAAAATTAATAAAAATAACTATATAAAAATTTGTATCTATAAAAAACTCAATCAATAAACAAAAACAATCATTAAACCATCAAATAAATCTGAATCATTGGATTTTCAATCCAACGTCCAAATTTTCAACAATGTGCAGTTTTCGGTCAAGAAATGGGGATCCAATTCCCATTCCAATTGACACTCCTTTTTTCTCACAAAAATACAATGGTTTAGTGGAGGACGTTTGTCGAAATAAACTCCTGCTTGTGTTGCTAATACGATCAAACATCGTTGATGACAAAATGTCATTTGATAGTAATCGTTATGCTATAACTTATGTACTTTTGTTTCATATTAAAAAGAATCCCCTTACTTTCAAAAAAAAATTAAAAAAAATCCCCTAATCCTAAAATAAATACCCCTTCCGTCCCATATTGGTTGTATCGTTTTATCATTTCGATCTATCTCAAATTATTTACAATATTTTCATATCGTTAAGTATTCTTTGGTTAAGAATTAAATAAGTTAGAGAGAGAAAGATTGTGTGGATAAAAATTATAATTAAAAAGAAAAAAACTAAATCTAAATTTGCATACATAAAAAGAAAAAAAAACTAAATCTAAAAAGAATTAAAATGAATGGAAGGAGTATAACGTTTCACTTTTTCATATTCTATATGTATATTAAGGAGCTTTGTTTTTGTATTAACAGTGTAAGAAAATTGTGTCAGTGATAAAAAGTTGAAGTGCACATTTTAACGAGTATTAGTGCTTCACGATAATATTTCAAAAAGCGATGTTTGATCGGGTCGCGAGTCAAACTTTATATTGATAAATGACTTACTTAAAATATTTTATTTATTATGAGACGAAGAGAATATAAAGTAAGACATCATTTGATGGAATAATACAAGATATTCAAAAATCTGTATGTATATATATAACTATAATCATATTTTTATTTTTATTTTATTTCGGTACGTTGGGCCTAATGACTCTAATACACTAACATAAGTCTTGATTCTTATTTGAATCAAATGTATAAATAATGATGATTTCATTCCTCAAAAAAATAAAATAAAATAAATAAAAAATAATGAATGCATATGTGTAAATATAAATGTTGAATCCAAACGTGTAAAAGATAAATGTTTCATTTCTCATTGAAGTTCTATAAAAATCTCACATTGATAATTAAATATCAATTATTTATATGATATATTTTTCATTATAGCACCATATAAAGTCTATATATATGTCGATTTAAGATATTATAGTTAAAAATTGATTTATTCTTTTTATTTGTAAAGAAGATGTGATCATGATCTACGATCCAATCTTACTTATAAAGATTATTTCTCATAATCGCAATTATAAATGCTTTAAAATGTACGTTGTTTTTTTACGGTTTGAACATCATATTAGTACTTAATCCGTCACAAGCTCAGATCTTCAAAAAGGTCAATATTTGATTCCCGAATTCCAATGAAACTATACACACATCGGAGATCAAGCTTGTTCGTGTCAAAATAGCATTCACATTGGATACAATAACATAAGATATAAATATAAATAAAAAAATAAAATATATATTTTAAAAAATAATAATATAATGTTAAAAAATATATTAAAATATATATAGAGATCGTAAAATGAGAAAAAATAAATAATAATTCTTCAAATAAAATAAATATTTTAATATATTATATTTTTTATAAATATAATGAAATATAATATGCTGTATGAATAATAAAAAAATAAAAATTTGCGGCATCTATGAATGCCCTGAGTAATGAGTACAGTATATTTCTTCGTAGGTTCCTGCGTCAAAACTTTATTTGAACAAGATGACTTGCGTGTGGAATACGTGGGAAGTTGCTCCTTCGACACGACTGAAACTGAAACCATTGATTATGTCTGATGAAACGGTAGCACAAATTTTAATTGGCCATCATCTCATCTCATCTATTCAATCTTCGCCTCTCATCCCACGCCAATTTATCAAAGGCCAAAAAGCATTCGTCCACTTCTCTTACCCTTTCCAAAAATAATCACCACCAAAAAAGCAAATCTTCCATTTTCAAGTTTCAATTTTCAAACACAGAGAAGAGTAGAAGCCAATCTCGGCAGAGAGGAAGAAAAATGGCGGAGCAATTGACCGATGATCAGATTTTTGAGTTCAAGGAAGCTTTCAGCTTGTTCGACAAGGACGGCGATGGTCTGTTTCTTCTTTAACCCGTTGCGTTTGATATGGTTTGTGTCAGATCTGGGGAGTTTTGATGGAGAATGATGGACCCTTTTGGTTTTTCTTCTTCTTGTGTTGATCTGTGTGAGAAAGATTGGATTTTGAGATTGAAAGGGGTTGTGGGTATACGTGGGTTTGGGACTTTGGGTTGTGTGATGAATGGGTATGTTGAGAGTGATGTGATTTTGTGGTTTGAGATGAGGGTGGATGTGTGGATGAGATTGGTGTTGTGGTTGAAATGTTCAGATGCAAGAAAGATCAAGTTTTGGAAGATTGAGGTTCTGATTTGGGAGGAGAGAATGGAAATGGGTCTAGGGTTTGAAATGGGGGTGTGGATGATTGTTATTGAAGGGAGGCAAGGAGTGCGAAATGGCTTAGTTGTTGATGATCGTGGCTCTCTGGTCATAGCTGCAATCGCGGAGGTTTGCACTGCATATTTCATGAATATGAGGTGGTTATCCTCCATTTATGGTGTGATCTGATTGACTGGAGGTGGTTCTTTTGAGGAGAAATGGCATTTTTTATGTTAATTGTGGTTGAGATTATGGTTTACAGAAAGACTAGGAATTTTAGGCCTATAACTAAGAGTTCTTGGTCTAT